>JAAGNO010015399.1:48624-94236 GCA_033439905.1 Ceryle rudis
CTGCCCTGGGGAGCACGAGCAACAGGGAGTGTGGCACAGCAGCCGGGGTGTGGTGCAGGCAGTTGGTGGTGGTGCAGCAGTTGATGCAAGGTCAGGGTGCAGTGGATGTCATCTACCTTGACTTCAGCAAGCCTTATGACACCATCTCCCATAATAGCCTCATTAGGAAACCTCATAAGCGTGGGTTAGATGAGTGGACAGTGAGGTGGATTGAGAGCTGGTTGAGTGACAGGGCTCAGAGGGTTGTGATCAGTGGTGCAGGGTTGAATTGGAGGCCTGTAGCCAGCAGTGTTCCCTAGGGGTCACTGCTGGATCTACTGGTCACTGCAAAACTGTGAGTGACTGACACACCAGAAGACTGTGCTGCCATCCAACGTGACCTGGACAGGCTGGAGTGTTCGGCAGTGCAGAACTTAATGAGGTTCAACAAGGGCAAATGTGGGGTCCTGCACCTAGGGAGAAACAACCCCATGCATCAATATAGGTTAGGGGTAGACTGGCTAGAAAGCAGCCCTGAGGAGAAGATCTTGGAATCCTAGTAGACATTGTTAACAATGAGCCAGGAATGTGCCCTTGTGGCCAAGAAGGGCAATGGTATCCTGGGGGTGCAATAAGAAGAGTATGGCCAGCAGGACAAGGGAGATCATATTCTCCCTCTATTCTGCTCTGGTGAGGCTATATCTGGAATACTGTGTTCAGTTCTGGGCTCTCCATTTCAAGAGAGGCAGGGAGAAAGTCCACCAGAGTGCAGCAGAGGTGACTGGGGGACTGGAGCATCTCTGTTATGAAAGATGGAGAGAACTGGGACTATTTAGCCTGGAGAAGACTGACAGACCTTATCAACATCTATAAATATCTAAAGGGTAGGAGATACAATCTTTTCAGTGGTGCCCAGTGACAGGACAAGGGGCAACAGGCATAAGCTGGAGCACAGGAGGTTCCATCTAAATATGAAGAAAAACTTCTTTCCTGTGAGGGTGACAGAGCACTGGAGCAGACTGCCCAGGGAGGCTGTGGAGTCTCCTTCTCTGGAGATACTCAAAACTTGCCTGGATGCAATCCTGTGTAATGAGCTCTAGGCAAACCTGCTTTGGTGGAGGGGTTGGACTAGATGATCTCTAAGGGTCCCTTACAACTCTGACGACTCTGTGATTCTGTGAAAAACATATGCACTCTAAAACTTGAATTTGATAAATTACTCCATTTTAGCAAAAAATTAGAAAGTCTCATTAAACAATTCATCTATTAAATGTCTACATCAGTATCTTCACTTTCCTGCAATAGTAATTAAAAAGTTTTAATCTTTATAATGTCTTTTTTTTCAGCAAATTGAAACTAGCCAAGTAATATTCAATTATTCTTGTCATATAGAAGTTTATTACTAAAATAATGAAGGCTAATGTCAACCAGAAGTTAGCACTATTTTCCTTTGCTAGGTTGAGCATTCATATTGTGCCAGATCCATCATGATTTTTAAGAACTTTTTTTTTTCTTGTATTATTTGGCTGAATAAGATTACTATGACAAATATTGGGAATATTTTCTTCAGTTGTCTGATTAAATCACAGAATGGTTTGAGTTGGAAGGGACCTTAAAGATCACCTAGTTCCAACCCATTGCTATGGGCAGGGACACCTTCCACTAGACTAGGTTGCTCAAATGAATGCAGAGAAGTAGGAAATACAGTAATCTAGACCTAGCATCTCCTAGAACTGTAAAATATTTTAGATTAGAAGGGACCTTTGAAGGCTTTCTAGTTCAATGTGTTGCTCTAAGGGACTTGTCCACTCCACCCTCATGGTGATAATTTAATACATTAAAAAGACAATCCAATTTCCACAATTCCAACTTATTTGCTGCCTGCCTCTTGTCCCATTGTGATGCACCTCCAAGAAGTGTCTGGCTCTGTGTACTCACTCAATCAGGCCGTTGTAGACAGCAGTAAGGCCTCCCTTTCTCTTCTCTTCACTGGCTGAAAAAGGCGGTATCTTTTGGCCTCTCTCGGTATGTCTTGTGTTTCTTGGTCTATCTGCTTTACTAGCTTGGTGGCTGTCTCATAGCCTTGCTTCTTAAGACATGTCTTAGAAATCCATGAAAGCAGTTTTGTGTTCTTTTTAGTTTGAGACAAGTATATCCTTGACAGTTTGCTAGGAGAAACCATAAAATATTAAAGAATAAACAAATACATTGAGGTTAGTTTATGCAACTCTTCAGATGATAACTGTTAATTTACATTCATAAGGTTTATTTAAAATCAGATCATGAAGTAATAGTAGAAGTTTTTAATTTGTCTCTGCTACCCTTTAGAAATGCTGACTTTTCAAAGGTGATGGTGTGAGTGGTGGGGTACTCTGAGAGCAGTTTTAATGACTGTCAGTATAAAATGAAGATTTGTCTTCCATCTTTCTGAAAATCATTTACTGTTTTTAAGATGCAATACCTTTTGTTAAGTTGGAAATTTTGTGTCTGGGATTTTTGTATTGCTCTGTTATGATAACTTGTAACTATTTAAGTCATCTGCTGAAAATAAAATTTTACAAAAATATTACTTTAAGGCAAAGACTAAGCATGAGGATTAAAGCCTAAAGTTAATTTGGGGAAAAATCTCCACAAAATTATTTTGTGTCATTTATGAAGAAATATCTTGTCGATCTGAACTGCAGTGTACACAATTTTAAAGCATATAGTGATAAAATTTTTAAAAGGCAAAAATCAATTTATTCACATGGTGGCATACACTGAGGGCCTACCTATGGAGAATTCCTAAGGAGAAGTCCTAACTTGGGGGGGGGGAAACACAACCATATGACATTAGATAACTTTCAAGGGGTTTTTTTTTCCTCTTTTTAAAATGTAGTAATTTGTATCTTAAGTCATGAGCGTAAATTTAATTGTATCAAAGAACACGCATGTGTTTTTCAGTTAGGTCATTTTTACAAAGCGTTCAGATGTACTACAGCACCAGGTACTAACTGATTGTCATAGACAACTGGACATCTGGTGTTAATGCCCCTGTCTCCGTTTATAAAATGCTGATCAGTTATTTTACAGGTAAATGATGAGGAAAGGAAAAAACGGCAGTCTTGATAAAAATATAAAGAAATACATACTATATTGTAATTTGCAGACATTTTTGTAACTTAAAGATAGTGACTGTAGTAAGTACAAAGAAAAACATGGTGGTTTTATTTTTTTTTTGTACACGGTATTTCCCAAGTATAAATGCAAAGTACTTAAATGCTATTTGTCCTCTGTTAAATAAAGTAATACAGGCTATTGGGAAACATCCCTCCTAAGTGTAAGAAGCTGTTCAGGAGACTATGAGGGGAAGGAATGTATTTAACTACAGTATTGAGCTAATTACAGGACAGTATTTTTTGTATGTACATAAAAGGCAAACATGACACACAGAGATAAATAATTCTAGATCTAGTTAAGTGTTTTATATTAGAGTAATGTTTAAAGTTCAGTGATGAGGCAAAATGCGTATTTCTAAAACTATTTTTCACAGTTCCAGTTATTTACTAACAAATACATAACATAAATGATCAGTAAAACACAGTCCTTAAGTCCTCTGACAGTTTCTTGGATGTTCTTTTTATTCAGTTGGTTGGCCAAATCACTGTTATATCAGGTTGATGATTTAGACTTTGCGTCTGGTTGAATAATACGGGATTTAGCTGATCAAGGCTATTGCAATTCAGGAGTTGTACTGAACTGATCCCTTCAGAATACTAGCACGTTTTCTGGGCTGGAAAATGAGACGAGTTGCAGATGTGTGTTTATGTGCTCGGCAAATTAAGTCTTTGAAGACTACACAATACATAATTCACATAATGCAAAAGCATTTAGAAATCTGCTGGTCGAATCATCATAGTCGTGGCTTTGAGAGAGTATCCCGAGCCTTTCCAGTAGTACCACTTGATACCATTGAACTTGTTGGTGTTCTGTCGTAATGGATAATACATTCCATTGAGGTTAGAAGGACCACATGCATCAAACCACCATCCTGCAAGACAGAAAACAAAGACATCAGCAGAGGTAACTTTTAAAATAGTATATAAGGACACTTTGTTGTCCTGAAATAGAAATCTAAATTCAGTTTTTCATTCTTATAATTTGGAAGTATCAGTGTAAAATACTTGCCCCTAACTCAAAAAATAAATGTATTTATATATTAACTATGTATTCTTGAAGCTTATGTAATACACTGTAGTTTAAAAATGAGAGGGGCGGTCAATCAAGCTTAATTTATTACCAATATGAAACATTATCATTGATAGTCTGAGGGCAGAACTTGGCTTAAACTATAATAATATTCAGTCATCTTTGGGTTTTATCTGCTCTTTGGTAAATTCCTATACTTCTTTCTTAATTCTTTTTTAGAGGATTAATTCAGTTATCTGCTTCAGTTCTTTGTGCAGATCAGCTCAAAACCTCTGTGCTGAAACTTGGTAAGAAGGAAAAGGAGAAAAAAGCAGCCCAAACTTAGTTTGTATCCTTATGGTCCTGACCTGTTAGTGGGTCGTAAGGAAATTTATTTTTATTAATAAGATAATATTTTTATACTTCTGTTATGATGGTGATAATGTGTGGTTCTATTTTGCAGGGCAGTAATCCAATTATCCTTTTGGATAAACAGAAGCTGTCTTTTGTCTTGCAACTTGTACTATAGAGAAACGAACCATTGCTTAAGAGATAACAGGAAGAGAAGTCAAATTTACAAAGCGGTTGTTTACAGTTCAGAACGTGGAATTCTAGATTGACAAATTATAGAATGGCTTGTGTGGTTTAAGATAAAAATACCCCCTGAAACTCCAATGACTAGTTAACAATCATTAGGAAAATGTTGATCTCATATATGTCATGTACCTTTGCATTTTCATAATTGTATTTAAATATGGAATTAAATACTTGGGTCCTCTGTGGCATGTATAGTGTACAGCAGCTTTTGGGGGTTTTCTTCTCCTCTGGATAGTTAGGGAAAGGGTTTGTGTTTAAAGAATCAGGAGCCATTTCACTGACAAACTGAATCTGTAAAACAGGTTTTTGGAGGGGAGTTAAGCATTTTGATCTCTGAATGTTATATCATCCCTTGAAAGAAGAATCTGCTGTCTCTGATTAGTTCCACAATTACAGACTTTCTTGTATCCCAACTTGAGACGCTTTTTTCCCCTCCGGTTTTAACTTCTCTTGTTTTACTTAAACGTCTGTCAAATGATAAAATATTTCATTTGGAGTCACCATCCTAGTGTTTCTATCTGTGAGTTTTGGACTTCTTCAATGGTCAAAATTTACTAAGTCAAAATTATCACTATTTATCTCGTAGACAGTTTCAGTGCCAATAAAAATAGGAAGACCGAGAAACAAAAAAACTTTCCTACCTCCTGTTAGCATTTGTGAACATTTGCAAATACATTTGTCATTGTCTGCATCCTTTGTGCTAAAATCATTTCCTGGTTGGCTTATACTACTTATTTTGCCTGCTGTCCCAGTAAGTCCTTTAAGGTAGATCCTGTATAAGTGAGGAATGGAAAAACAATTACTACATGGAAATTAATGGTACTTGATCTGCAAAATAATGATGGAATAGTTTGCAATAAATATCCTGTTCAAATAGTTGAGTTCTCTTCTGGCCAACATACTGTTGTTGTAAGCTGTTTTGCAGCATAATATTTTCATATAAGCAGAAATGGTCAGGACAATACCCTAAAGAACAGCCTTCACATTTGTAGAGTCGATTGTTGTGTTCATGTCTTATTAGAAGAAATTGAGAGCAGATAGTAGTAACTCCTGGAATTTTTCAAACAGATCATGCATTTCTTAATACTCTTAAGTACATTGTGTGATTTTATTTTTTTTCTTTTTATCAAGTTCAAAAGTTTAAAGTAAAACTTGGTTTGACTCCTATGTTGCTGTTAGTACAACATGACAATGTAGCATTACAGCTTTGCATCTATGTGAGATAATAGCATTACCTGGATTACTAATTGCCAAGTAGTAATTAATATTTTAAGATGTTCTAAATATTTCCCTTCCCACTTGCCTAATTACTTTTCCTCTTCACATCTGTCATATATTTATTAGTGTTAAATCATCAGAGGTATTTTAAGTTTGCTTCAATTCCCTGTCCAGGTAAGCTGTCAGGGAGACTGCTACTGCTTGGATCTGCATTACACAGGTGTAGATACAGTCTCTGTGGGGAGAGATACAGGGCATCAAACTGGGGAGGCAATTATACAGCTATTACCGTGTTACCTTGAATTGGAAGGACTTGAACCCTCTGCTCCTACAGTATCTTTTTGGTGATTGCATTTCTGTAGCAAATAGCTCATTCTTCTCAGAGGTAGTCTATTTGTTTAAGTAGATTTGACTCTATGAGGAGAATTAATTTACCCTGGGATCAGTCCTCATCTTGCATGTAACTCTCTGCTTATGATAGAAGTTGTCTTTGGTAGTTTAACAGGTTATTTTAAACAATTTTACATTCTCTTAATATTTTAAAGTATTAAGAATGAATGAATCTTTATTCACTTAGCTTTCAAAAGATCAGCTCATCACAGATTTTCTCAAAAATCTCTTTCAGAAAGTTAAATATTCTGGTTTTTATTACGGTGAATTCAAAATTCTGTAAGCTATCCTAGTTTGGATTTTCAAATATCATTTGAAGTCTAATGTAAGCAGAGTATTATTCATTTATTATTAATATTATTGTTCAATTTTTTAAATTATGGCTTAGTATAAGAGAAGATGAGAGATAATGGATATATATTGAAATGAGAGGTTCTGACTGGATATCAGGAAAACCTTTTCCAAAATGAGGACAGACAAGCAGTGGAACAGCTTGTGCAGTTTCCACCTTTGGAGGTTATCAGGACCCAACTGGATAAAGCCCAGAGCAACCTGGTCTGACCTCATAGCTTCAGGATCAGGAAGTTTAACTCAAAGTCCATTCTGATCTCAATTTTCTATGAATCTATGAAATTTCAGTTTTATGGCCCAAACCATAATCTTTCCACCATTCAGAATGTATTAATATTTTTAATATAATGGAAGATGTTCTTAATTGAATACTTTTTTAATTGATTTTGTTGGTTTTGGGGTTTTTTTCATTTTCAGTATATTCTTTATACCACTGGATTTTATGATGCATTCCATGTTTGGTTGCATATTAAAATAAAGTATCTATTTACAATCAATCATCTTTGTTTTCAGTAATTATTTTTTAATATTGTAGAGTGGACAAGGGTAATGACCCATATTGCAAAGGTTGCCTTTATAAGTATTTTAAAGCATTACTTGAAAAAAAATCTCTGCTGTAGATTCTGACTGTTTCCAGATGAAAAAATATTTACTTTGGAGTCGAAACAACTGTATACTACTAAGGCATTAAGATCTAACGGTTTGAGAGGGGGAGATGCTGATAGTTTTGGATTGCTTTGCCTATAAAATGTGAGTTGAAATAGCAGCATCGGTTCTCTCAGGTGTCAGATTTACTTTGTTTACTACAAATAGTTGCTAGAAATCATGAAGAAATTCATCTAAATGTAGACAATTTTTCTGTCCAGTCATCTAAAGCTCCAGGAAGACTCTTGTAAAGAAACATTTCATGGACCATATAGTAGGAAAGCATCTGTAGAGTCTCTAGTTTCTTCTGCAAGTAGTCAAACAATATGTACTGCATTTACAGAGAGCCTAGAGAATGAAGTATGAATTGCCCATATATTGCAGCTGTAGTTGGTACTATTTCTAGTACCAACTCACTATTGTGAGACTGGACATTTGCTGTAAGCTTCATTTTCACAGGTAAGGGTTTGATACTTTGACAATCCTTTTTCTGAGGCTTGATGAGGCTCAGAGCAACCTGCTCTAGATAAAGATGTCCCTGCTCTCAGCAGGGGGGTTGGACTAGATGACCTCTAGAGGTCCCTTCCAACCCAGACATTCTATGATTCTATGATTCTATGATTCTAATCCAAGTCAATGGGTTGAGGAAAGGGAAAGTAGCGTTACATCAGTGTGTTCTTCATGACAATAGAACAGCTCCTTCTAGCCACTGACTTAAGTGGAAAAACTCCTTGCAGTATTTTACATCTTAGCCATCCACCTTCCAGAAACGTATTTATTGTAGGGAATCAGGGTTTGAGAGCAACCGCAGTCTGGTTCCTGTTGCCCTGAAGACCATACACTGCCACACATTGTATTGGCACATGTATTCTATCTTACAGCATACCATCTCTTCATCTTTGCACATCTTGTGTGTTACACTCGCCCATTATGCATTAGTAAAAAGCACATTCAATTGGAAAAAAAAGATTGCTTTACACAACAGGTGAGAAACAGAGCAGACACTTTTTTCCTCAGTGAACTATCATCATAATTTGTATGAAATAAGGCCATGCATCTACACTGTCTACAATGATTATCAGATCTTTTTTTATTCAGATCTGATTTTACTGCTTACCTGTATTTTAGTTCTTCATTTGCTAGAGAGAAGTGGTCATACAATGAATATGCCTCATTTCCTTCCCAGTCTTTCAGGTGTATTTTAAGAACGTAACGCTTCTGATTAGTCAGTTGAGAAACAAACTCATTTCCCAGCCAGTACTCCCCAGCAGGATCACCAAATCCCTGTAATTCAAGTTGTATATTTAAATAGCTTTGTTTTGTTTTTCCTTTGAGTTTGAAATGATCACTTTATCAGTTTTTAAGTTTAATAGTTTTCAGTCTGTCAGCTAAGAACTTTATTGTGTCTATGAGGGTTACAGATCTGTAATATTTCAAAAAAATCTTTCAGCAAAGACAAACCCAATAATCTGAAATAGGGAAATAGTATTACATAGTATATTTGGAGCAGTCTCCACTGTTGCCACTAGAAACACAAATATAAATAACAAAAAAATGTGGACGTATGACAGAATAGTTGATTAAAGTGAGGTTTCTCTTTAAAAACAAACATCACACTTGCAAGTCTGCTTAGGCTAACAACTGATACTACTCTGACATTTTCTAAATGAACATTTATGGACAAAAACAACTTTTAAAACCTGCTTACATTTGAAGGATACTATTAATGTAACTTTATTAGATTAGATTTCAGATAATATTAAGGCTTCAGAAAACACTGTTTACCATCTTGTACTCTTTCCATGTCCGGTGAAAGTCCACACTGCCATCTTCACGTCTCTGAATAACTGTCCAACCTCCTCCACCAGTTTCCATGTCACAGTAGGCCTACCAGAGTAAGCATGTAACATTGTAAGTGCATGCACTGATGGGAAAACAAAAATACAAAGCATGTACTTTGGATAATTTTATGTAGTGGCATTTTTTAATGTGTACAAATGCAAAATGTGTATTTCACAGCTTTCGTACAAATCGGTTGTGGTTGGCCACAAGTAAATGTGATTCCTCACTATGTATCATGCTTAACAGAATACAAATGACACCTTAAAAATAGCCGATAGCAGGTGTTAAAGGAAGAAAAAAATGAATGTAGCTTCTGATTCTATACTTCCCTCTTGCACTGCTATTTTTGTGAGTTTCCTGATTTCTCCTAAAATATGTTTTCTTCATCTTTTTTTGTGAGACATCTGTTCAAATTTCCCATGGCTTGTCAGAGTATACATACTGTTAAATTCATGCAGCAAACAAACTGAAATATGTTTTTATTTCCACTGTCATTGGTCAATGCCTTTGCAGAGGCCTGATCCCAAAGGTAAATCTAAGTGTAGAACAATTAGTATATGAAAATTTTAATCTTGAAGCCATGTTATTATGAAAATTTTATAATCTACAACAAAAGAAGTAACAACTATAAGATTTCACAAAGTTCATGTTAAGCATTTGGAAGGACTGACATAATAGGTAGTTCACAGAACTCAGTTTTAGAATAGTCAATAAATGCATCCCTGGCACAGTAAAACTCAAGTTTATAGGTAACTTGTTCAGTCTGTCTCCTTGTAGCTTAAAATAGAAAGCAACTGAGTTAAACAGAAATCTGGTGTGTGTTTACTGCAGTGTCAGAGATAAAAGGTACTACTGAAGATTCTAATATCCTGGGGAGATGCTGATGGAAGAAAATATTTTGAAAATTTAGAGGGAATTCTGGAGTGATATTTGAAAGAATTAGATATACTAACAAGAAAATCTTGTGAATATGGGAATTTTCTTTTAAATAGGTCCATTTTCTTTTAAAATGTTGCATCTAATTCTGCTTTTCTGAAACTAGAAGACCTTAAAATTAGATGTGTGAAGTCAGTGGAGCTAAGCTGATGTAAAACAGTATAATGAAAGTCAAATGGAAATCAATATCTGTTTAAACTGCATGTTAGTACCAATACTAACTTGGAGAAAAATCTTAAATTTCTTGTACAAGTATTCCTGTTTGGAGAGTCCAGAGTTAATGCTCTAAGTTTTCTTACTTGGAAGGTTTAAATATTTTTTACCACTTTCTGCCAAGATACTGAAGTTCTGAGTCGTCTTTAGAATTACTTCACATCTTTGAGAAGTTTTTTAATTATAGTTTACTAAACTACATTAACTTCTAATTGCTATTCTAGATCTTTCATCAGGTGAAGTTGCATCTTCCCATTTACAGTAGTGGAGACAAGATTTGGCTTCTTACACTTTGATAGGATATTGCATACAGATTAATTAAAAAAAAAAAAAAAGTAAAACACCTAGACCTGAGCATTTCATTATGAATTTGGATGTTTCCTTCTTTGTTTAAAACAAAATCTCAGTAGTCTTCCTTCTTACCTACCTTATTACTGTTGCTTGTCTCAATGTGCCTATAAGTGTCCCAAATCATGACTGAATGACACTGAAGCTCTATGTCTTTTTTTATCCTCTTCTGTGGTAGACTGTCTTAACAGTGTTGGCAGATTTGAGTTCTTAGAACTGTTAGATATCCTGGAAATTCATTGAAAAAGTATGACTTCAGAGAAGCCAGAGCTTCCTCCTGTCTTGTGGCAGTGTTTTGCATATCATTTTGGGAAGTGTGCTCCTTACTAAATTTTCAATATAATTGGCTCTTTTAGGGTATGTATGTGCTTCTGTCTGTGTACTGTACACACACATGCATACATAAATCAAACTGGGTATTTTTCTGTGGGTATTTTTCTGGGTTATATTTCTGGGGTGCATACAGAAGAGTGTGGCCAGCAGGACAAGGGAGGTTCTCCTCCCCCTCTACTCTGCACTAGTGAGACCACATTTGGAGTATTGTGTTCAGTTCTGGTCTCCCCAGTTCAAGAGGCACAGAGAAATACTAGAGAGAGTCCAACCTCAACATGAGGAAAAGCTTCTTCACTGTGACAGTGACAGAGCCCTGGAACAGGCTGCCCAGAGAGGTTGTGGAGTCTCCTTCTCTGGAGACTTTCAAGAACCATCTGGATCTGTTCCTGTGTGGCCTGCTCTAGGTGTTCCTGTGCTGGCAGGGGGTTGGACTTGCTGATCTCCAGAGGTCCCTTCCAACCCCTACCATTCTATGATTCTATGATTTTCACTGCAAGCACTGGTATATATTGTTCAAAGGCATCAGACTTTCAAAGGGAAAGAAGACATTAGAGCTGCCAGTATTAAATATATTAGTGTTTCTATAGGCTGTAACACATTGGAAATCAAAGCAAATACTGTATTTTAAGGCTGTATCTAGACCTTTTGTTCAACATCAGAGAATCATGAGAAATTCAACTGTAGTTTTTTAGGAAAGAGAAAAGAAATAATGAAAACGTTGGATTCGTATTGTTAATATAGGTCATATGAATGGATTTTAATTGAAAGCAGAAACTTTACTTTGTACGATTAGCGTACAATGTATGTGATTCCTTACACATCAAAGTCTGCTTTTTATCTTTACTAACCTCAGTATTTCATGACTGGTAAAGATTTGGTAAGAGCATATAAATTAATAGTATATTAAATAAACTTAGTAAAAAGAAAAATCACCTTGGAAAGGATGAAGATAAGGTATTGTAAAAGATGATCAATCTGGTTTAGAAAGCTAACTCACGGGATGTATAATGCATATGTGAAAATTAATTTGCACAGGAGCCTGTGAAGAGGGATTCTAGGGATGGGCTAAAGCAGATGCAGGTACTTTTATTAAGCATCAATACAAGTTAACATACTGATTTAACAGCAGTCAAATGTCAAAGAAAGTTGTTGACTTTGAAGCTCCACCCCACTGAAAGGACAATCTAAGGAGCAAGATTGAGAACAGAACTGTTTCACCCTTCTCTGAAACATAGTCATTAACTACTTGCAGGAGGAGGTGGCGTATTAATTTGCACGGGCCAGTCAGATATTGCTGTTGTAGGCATTAGTTAATGGTTTTGAATGTTACATGCAATGTCCTTGATGCCTATCATCTAAATTTCAATTCAGCTGTAATTATAACTTTGAAGATACAGATGCTGTAAAATAGCACTTTATTTAGTTCTAATGAGATTAAAATATTCTCAAACAGTGAATGTCTGTGAAAGCCTTTCATAAAATATTCCAGTTACAGTCAGTAACCATTTTTTACGTTAATGGTAAGGCAGCTAGCTTTTATACACACTGTTAACTCTTTGGGATAAATCCTAGGATACTGAAAATTTGTTCCCAAAAGGAGAAGCCATTTAGTCTTAAACGTGTAATAAGAAATGGAAGAAGTCCATAAAGATCCCATACAGATTTTTCTTAGCAAGAACTATCTTATAAAGTTCATGTAAATTTGAAAGTATAATTTTTCCACACCAAAAATGTTCATGTCAGTCATCTGCAAGTGCTTCTAAAGATGCCAGTTTTATGGCCTTGGAAAAGGAAATCCTCTTCTGACCTTTCAGCCTGACCTAGGTTTTATATTCAAAAGGAAGAAATGTAGTGTTTTATAAAACTAGTAAAAATAGATATCAAGATTAGGCAGGCAGCAGGAGTCTTCAAACAGATGCCAAAAAGAATAAAGAGATTAGCCTCTCAAATTACAATAAACGGGCAGGGGGAATACTTGATTTGTCTTGTGAATTGCTTCAGTACGTAAGAGTTGTAGGAGCTGTAGCACCGAGAGCTAAGGGCAGCTGTTTACATTTTTCACCTTCAGCTATAGATCAGTGCTGTATTTTTTGAAAATGCTGTAATATACGTGTAACCAGGAGTAATTCGCTTTCCAAAGATGATAAGCATGTAAGCTGTGAGCAATTTGATGTCTTCACCATCTAGGAAATTGACTTTCAGAGGAAGCAATTTTTGTTATTTTTTCTTATACATTAGGATATTTGGGGTATAGGTTGTATGGGGCCTTGAGCACCCTGGTCTAGTGGGAGGTGTCCCTGGCTGGAACTAGATGATCTTTAAGGTCCCTTCCAACCCAAACCATTCTATGATTCTATTATGAGTGTTTTCAGACCTACTTTCTGAATGGTAAGGTTCTAGCTGAGTTATCAGGATTGAGATCTACTACAGCTTTTATACCAAAGCAAGTGTGGTTGCTTATCTGTGCAGTGCCCCTTTGCTTCACTTTTGGCTGTTGTCTGAACAATTTTGAGTCATGGTGCTCAATGATTTTGTACTCTGTTATCTCTGGCTCCTAGAGATGTGACTAGGTAAGAACTGCAGTCTTAGTCTCCTTATTCAGGAAAAAATAGCTACACACATAGTTTATAATGTAATTTAACCAGTTACCAGGGAAAAACATTATTAGAGTTCTAAACTTCACCAAAACCCCTCATCTAACCTCTTCCTGTATCAGAGAAGCCACCCACATGCTCTTTTTTAATGCCTGGTGTTAGAAACTATTTGTGTATGTGTATTTTAGACATAACGTCCATGGTATGGCCTCCTTTTGAAATTACTAGCTGGTTGCCTGGATGATCACTTTTTAGAATTTACACAAAACCATTTTGTTGGCAGGTTCAGACTTTCCCAAATCACTTTCTACAATAAATTTTGGGTTAAAAGGATTGTTTGTCAGTTCCAGGGTGAAAGTTCAACTCAACAGGCATGGAAATGGGCAGGAGCTTAGCCACTTCTTCAGCAACTACTTCAAGTTGTGCTATTGAGCACAACTATTGAGCTAATATATTAGGGTCATCAAGACTCAGCTGCTCTGCCCAGTTAACATCAGGAGGTTAACTGGTTCAGGTGACTGCTGTAAACACTAAGACACTGACTTTTCACGGGTTTGCCTCTGCCATTTTTCCTTGTGTCAGCAGTCTTCTGCTGTTTTTCCTCGGTGTTTTTAAAAGGACTTAGCTTTTGTCCTGGTGTAGAACAGGAAAGCTTGAAAGCTTGAAAATATTAATGGAATGAAATAATTGTTTTCCTCTCAGCTCTTGTATGCAATTCTTTAGTTTTGGATTATGAGGGGAGACAAATTAGTAAAGTGGGATCAGTTACAGATTACACAGAAGTTGTTTATAAGCCTGTTGGGAGGTCAGAAGGTGTTACAAGAGGAAAAGATGAAAACATAAACAGCAGTGCAGCACTTTTGGCAAATAAAAAAGGTCATTCTGTTTCCTGGTCTGAGCGGCCATCCACATCATAAACAGCTGAAAACGGTGTAACGTGTTGATTATTCCTAAATCTTCACTTCCCTTGACAACTTTTCTTATGCATTTGTATTTGCATCAGATTTGAATCTGCATCAGATTAAAACTTTTTAGTCTCTATTTTTCATGCCACATAGTAAGTACAACCTTCACTGTCTTTTTAAGTTTCTTCATTCTGTCTGAAGTGTGCAGAATAAAATTAAAATTCTTTAATATTATTAAATGAATTAATAATTTAATTACTAAACTTTAACTGCTTTTTGGTTTTTAATCTGGTCAATTATCAAAATGGGTATTTTTGTTAAGTGTTTTAAGCCCCCATGATCAAACATAAGACATTTAATACTTTATAGCCTAGGAAATTTGAGATTGTACATTTGTTTCAGGGATAGAATATTCTAATAGGTTTTAGCTTTGCAGAAATGTGCATTACTTTGGCTTCTTAGATCATATAAATTTCTTACACATTTATGGCTTTGAAAATGCAATAATAAAGTTTATAACAGAGACAGAAATTTTCATTCTGTAATATGGACAATAATAATTTCATTTTGTAATATTCACTTGTGTCTGCTTTTACAATATATGCATGTGCTGTAAATTCTATTGGATAGTAAAATTAATAACAAAGGTAAAAACTTCAGACAAGTAATATTAAGAGATTCAAGGAATGCAACCCTTCCTGAGATGTCTATCAAAGACTGCTGCAATCCATTACCGTAGAGATGCAGTAGTATTCATCTTCTTTAGCATTTAAAATTGTAATAGTAGGTATCTATGCTACTTAATACCATTCTGCTTCATATGTAATAGAACACTTTATTGTATCTTATATAACTAATTTTCTTGTGAAACAGATGTACTGAATACAGACTAGGCTATTCCAAAGAAATACCAGCCTTTTTCTTAATAGAAGCAAACTGCAGACGTCATCGTTTCTCTGGATATTATCTGCAAAAATTGCAGGGTTTATATATTGTATTTTATAGATCTTACCAAGCAAATTGCCTATTTCCTCTAGTTAAGAGCTTTGTTAAGGATAAAGACCACAAAGTCTGGCTTGGGCTAGATGAAGTTCTGTCACTTCAAAGACTTGTCACTTGTGAACTTAATTTCTAAACCTTTGCTATCAAAACTTGGGGAAAAGTACACCTTCTCTGTCAGAGTTTTACCAATTGCTTTTCCACATGTGCCCTCAATTTTCTTTGATTATGTACATTTTCTGTTAGGTTTTTTTCTTCAAATATTTCTGATATAATAAAATAGAGCCTTGGGAATTCCATAAAATACTTCCTTATTAGTAAGGAAATGGCTGCAATATGAATTTGTAAAAGAAAAACATTAGAAAATTATTTAGTGTTTGTCAAATAAATATATTAAGTATTTTTGTTTATATTCAAATGTCCCTTAGCATCCTCAGCCTGCAGTTTGAAAAGCTGGAAACAAATGTTCATCATTTGAACCTCACTCTTCAGAATACTTACTGCAATTTTTGTTTCTTTATCCTCACAATCCACCTGGGACTTTTCTCCCTTTCAGATTGATTCTTTCAACTGAATTATACTATCTGAAGCTTTATCATTTTATTTACTTCAGTAAATGGAGCATCTCTGTCAGGCATCCAGTGTTTCATCCACCGAGTGCCAGTTTTAGCTCAAGGTCTCTTCTACAGAGGATGGTGTACTGCTTTAACTTAAACTGACACTGAAGTTCATTTCAGTTAAACACATGGGGGGGGAGGAGGAGTGTGTGAGGGGGCGAAATACCCTTAGAAGAATTTAAACTGATCTAGTGAAACCACTGCAAACTCGAACCTTTTATTTAAGTCAGAACAGTATTTTCCAGGAAAGTCCTCTGTTACCCAGTGTCAATAGTGCTGATCTAATTGCTAATGTAATTGTTATACTAATGACCTCAAACATGTGCATAACAAAGAACTGGAACCCATAGAGTAGTACAGTACTAGTAGATTGTTTACATGAGTACACATCCATGAGTAGTCTTCCATGCTCCTGATTTTAGCTCCTTTTGCCACTGGAAGGGACTTGGGCACATGAAAGAACTAACAAGAGATCGCTGATTACACAGAGCAATTGTGTTGGAGTCACGAGATTTTATGAAGAAATTACAGTTCTATATTGTTTTAAATGTGTTAATTATGTGGAAACTAAATGAAATACTGGCATGCTAAATTGAACAACAAAATGCCCATTCATTTTGAGCCAAGATTTCACCTCAGGGACTTTCTTCTTCCCCTGAGATACTCAAATCTATAAGTGATGAAACACTCATAAAAAAAACCCATGGTAATTAATAAACGTCATTACTAACTAGCCTTCAACACCCTGTATTTACCAGATTAGATACCTTTTTAACACACAGTATGCTTAGGTAGCACTTCAGAGCCATCCTACCTTCTTTTCTTGTACAGTGTTTGAAACTGTTAAAGTGTAGATTCCACTTGTTGTTAGTCCAGATTTGAAAGCTTCAGCACAGTCTTTGAAGCTAATTTGTTCCTCTTTAGCTATGAAGTTGTTCTTAGCTGTTAAAAATACAATAGAAATCAAAGGTATTAAGAGGAGATGAATAGAAGTTACTAAGAAGCAATTGATGCAATCATCTTAAAGTTTTGCAGTTCTGGAAAATATGCCTGATCCTGACAGAATTGATAGATCAAGGTATTAATTGTGCGTGGATATATTATATTATTTAGAGACATTATTCTGATATGAGCATGATTGCTTGATAGGTTGAAAAGTGCTGAACTATTACATTTTGAATAAGAAAACTTAGGATATAGCATGTCATTCAGATTAACAGTTTCTGCTTCCATTCATTGTCTTTGCTGGACTCCTACACGCATTCCAATCTCTGTATGCATTAACTACCACCACAAACATATCTAACTAACCACTGATTATATTAATAATGACCTTTGGCCAATACTCTAACATTGTGAAATCTAACATAAGAGTTATGAAATCTTTCATAATGCAGCTGACTGGAATAACTACTCTTACATAGTTCTGCCTGCCCTGTGATGAGCAGCAACAACTTTGTATGTACCAAACTGAAGCTTGGTAGTTCAGCCCAGACGACTAAGGAGACATCCCTTCTGGAATTCATTTGCGTCAAAAAATACATTTTAATATGCCTAAGCCTTCTTATTTTACCGAACAATCTAAGACTCATCTTTTTGTTCAGTTCTTTATTAACTATGGAGGTTGGAATTTCCTGGCATTTTGCCTGCTGACTGATATTTCATATTTGACCCTTTTGGGGTTGGGTCTGTGTATTTTCCCTTTTAATTTAATCTAACAAGCACAGACAGTTAGTACAAAGTTTTAGGTGCCATATAAATACATGTTTATATTACAGTTGCTTATTACATTCTTTTTGTTTATTCATTATTTACCTGTTTACATGATTTGCCTTAAAAATAACACATTCAGTAATTGCTTTTCCACACTCTATTGTTTGTATACTGTCTTAGAAGTTTTCCCTGCTAATTTTGTCTTTTTGGCAAACATTCATTATTTTTTCCACTCTGGGTTTAACAGTGTTGTAGCCAACATGACTTTGACTTGTTTACTTACTTGTGCACTAGCATAGCAGATAACATCAGCAGGAACATGTACAGCCTTGGTAATGGTATTTAAGGGGAATCAGTTAATAAGACAAGAAAGTTTGGATTTATTTTGTTTAAAAAAGTCTGCAACATCGTATTCTTTAAGTCACTACTGAAAGTGAGGTCTTCCAAACACCCTTCTCCTTTTTTGTGATCCAACTTACAGTAATGTAGCATAGTTCATCTATACTGTCTTTTAAGTTGTAATGACAACTATTTTATAATTTTCCAAGTATTTAATTCTAAAGCCTTTTCTTAGAGGTTTTAGATGTTTCTGGATTTCCAGCCCTAGGAACTTTACAGGCAAACATGTCAGATTTTTTACTCTTATACAGAACAGCTATACCTGCTTAATTTGTCAAAGTCTGTATCAGAACTCGCACACTTGTTTAAATCCTGTTTAGCCACAACTTACAGTTTATAGTTTCTGTGGGTTTTTTTATGGAGCATGTGAATCTGCATAAAATCTGGAAGCTATCATCAGTGGCTATGATCTGTTGCAGTGCTGTCAGGCATTTAGAGGTGAGATTATTGCCTATAAAATTTGCTAGGCTGAGGGATTTTTAGGATGAACAGGGAAGCTCCAATGAAAGACTGGAGGACTTTTGGGAGTACCTGCTGCCCTGGGCTGGTGCTTTCTATTGTTTAAGGCGTACAAAGGTGCTAAAAACTGAGCCAGCATTGATTCCTTTACCTTTAATAGCCACTATAATTTGTCCTTTCTTTGATCAACATAATGGGCATAGAGCAATGAAAGGTGGCAGAAGCATCCTTTGCAAATGAGGAAGAAGAGCTACAAGCCTACATTGTGCAGTCTAGCCTAGACATATGTCCAAGGGAATTTATATGGTCAGATGAATGAATGCCGCGTGAGATGAATGATATACTTGGCATCTCTACATTTTGTTGAAGTACTGGAAAAGTGGGCAGGCAAACCAATATAAAGCACAGAATATGAACAACATGTTGAAAATGAACACATAAATATTGTGGTTGTTCCCTCCTACCCTAAAAAAGAATAAAGGTTAATTAACTTAGATGTAGAATTTAAGGCAAAAAAATATATTTTTTTGAGAAGCTGAAGTGTGTCAAAACTGGCTGTAAGACTTTATAAGTAATTATGTACACAAATTAGGGTATGTCACTCAAATTATAGAAGCATGTCTGCTTTTACTTACAGTTTGGTGTAGATATCATAGTAAGCAAGTTATGAACAGTCTCCATCAGATCATGTTGCTGTTTTTGCAGAACTGAGTTGTTTACTGTAGCTGTAACTAACTGTTTTTCTAGTTCTTCTATAATAGAATTCTGTCTGGCTACTAGGACTTGAAGCTGATCTTTCTCATCTTTTATTGACTTCAGCTGAAGTGTGTGCTTGTCTTCCATCTCAAGAACTCTTTTTTCTAGAAAGCTAAATAAAAGATTACAATTAGGCTCCCCAGAAACAATTTTGAACTGATGTAAAGAGAATCAAGCCTGTTGCAGAAGGTTTTTTTCTTCAAAAGTACTCAACTTCATTCTGTGATGCCATGCATGCAGTAGAAAGCTAAATGAAAGCTGAGTTTATTTTGATACATATACTTTATTATATTGGTACATTAATAAACAACATTATCTACTACAGTCTGTATTGCAGGCTTTTGAAGTGCAACAACTGGGTGTTTGATAATTCAACATTATGAAAGAAGAGATATAATGGAAGATTTTATATTCTGAATGATGAAACTTATTTAAACATGAACGTATGAACTTTTCAAATGTCCTGTAATTCTAATAGAATACATACTTAAATACATGTTACAATGTTAAGACTGGAAAACGTGCAAATAGTTACTTGAAGATGCATTAACCATCTTCAGGTCCAGAGCTGGTGTAAGTGACTGTCTGCAACATTATTTCATTGGTAATTGTTCTGATGCAGACTCTCAGAAAGCTCATGTCAAAAGATGCACGTCCAGAAGCGAGAAATTCACCTAAAATCCATTGCTGTTATTGAAAAAAAATCCTGAATCTTATCTTTCAAGCACATTAGTTCATTGTCAGATTGTCTTTTGTTAGGTGAGAAACAATGCTTTTTTTTGGTTTGTGGATTTTACAGGGTGTCCAAAGTCTGCTTCACACGCAAAAAAGTTACGTTTTAAAAATCAGTATTTACTTTGCTCTCAATTTGGTAAGGATGCTTGTTTTTGTTAAGTTGGCAGACAAACCATTTAGGGAGCATATATAAATGTAGTAGAGTAGTGAACAAAACTGTCAAAACATGTCTCATGGGTTTTTTAAGCTAATTCTTTCAAAACAGAAAGCACTTTGCACATATGGTTCTCATTGAAAAAGAGGGCTTTGAAGGAGAAAACTTAGTTATTGCTGCTTTTAGGTTTCTCTGCATTTATTTCTCTGAATTTATTGCCAAAAGTAAAATAAGACCCTGGTGATATAAAAATGAAACTAACCAAAAAAAAGGTATGAGCCTTTGGACAACAGTTGAGTACAGAAATGGACAGGAGTAATAGTTCGATATTGGTCTGAATTTTGAAAGATTGACTATTAAGGAATGTTGAATATGAGTAGTGAGTATGAATATAACTTTTCTCACCAGGTTAGAAAAAAATTGTTGCAATGACCAGATTGTCCATTAGGATAGCTGTGTAATAGTACATGGTAATAAAATTTTAGAGATGTGTTTGAATTGAATTAGTTTGAGTCGGGTTACATAATCCATAACTTCATCTGGATAAATCTGAAGAAGAATATAAATTGTTCCTCATAAAAAGGGAAACTTTAGATAGTGAAGAATGATATGTAAGCAGAACACAAGGGCTAAACCTTCCTGATTCTCTAGGCCTTAAATAACTTATATAAGACCTTGGTAATGACCACAGGTGTGGGGAGCTCCTGCGTAAGGCCTTATTTTCCTACTTGAGTACATTTGTTTCGAAAATCATTACAAGGCCACATGAGGAAATAGCATTTTATTGGGTTGATAGGCAAACATACCTGTTTTTTTCTTGTAATTTAGTTATCTCGGTGGTCTGATCTGAAATCTGCCTTTCTAGTTTGTTTGTTGAAAGAGAGTGTTCCAAAAGCTGGAGTTCAAGTCTGGTTGTCTGGTTTAATACCTAAATAAAATTTATAAAAATAATTGAAAATCAAGAAACTTCTTTTAGATCTATTTTTATTTCTTTATGTTATGAAATCATGCAAATTTCTACTTAAGCCTGTAATAAAAACAAAAGATTTGAGTACAACTGCTCATAGAATTAGAATGAAGAATACATAAGAGTTGCACTAATTTTGTTGTTACACTATTATATATCATTGGGAATATTTCAGTAGTATGCTACATTTCTGATCAGCAGCTGTTACTGTGTACTTTAGTTTTGCTGTCATACCCTCCTCTCTGTTATTATGTTCTCATTTCATTACTGAAACTATTATGGTGGTTGTTCAGATAATAATTTGAGAGTTTTTCTCAATCTGGTATAGAAAGAAGGTACTTTGCATACCTCTCACTGATTGAAATCTTGGCCTAGTCCTAAAATCACTAAATAGTTCCCTCTTAGTTCTTTCATCTCAAAATATATTTTAAAGTGTTTATCACATGGACCATACTTTTGTTGATTTCATTCCTTGCACTTTAATACCTTTTCTATGTTTTGTTTACTGTCTAAATTTATTTGCATCTTTAAATGAAGAAATGCCTGTATTAGGAAACATGGAAGATACTTTTCGGTTTGTATCAGACTACATTACATTGAGGCATGTTTTCTAGAAACATTTTCTCATTGTTTTAGAACAGCTTTTTTTAATTCAGCAGAATTTGGCTTTCCTTGGCAGGAAGAATTGATTACTCATGTCCTTCATGTTAAACACTCATTCAGCGCATGATTTCACACTTAAATGTAATTGAAAACTATTGCCAAAAGTAAGTGTCCTTGAGAGAGCAATTGTTTGGTTAATTTCCTTATGTTGCTAATTAAGCCCTTAACCCAGTCATCAGTAATTTCAAGCAGAGATTACAGTGATTATTTTCTTCCTCTAAGCAGAAAATAACTGAATAATTTCCATAAAGACATTACTGTGAGTGAGTACATACATTCTCTCAACATGCAAAATACAGGGCTCCTGAATAATGCAATGAGAAAGTTGAATTCAGTATGCCTGTGAGCGATGAACTATCAGTTTATCACAGAGTTTACAAAGGTTTGGTTTAAATTAAAAGAATGTAATTGAATTCACTGGATGAATTATACAGACTTTGGGGGTTGCATGCTCTTTACATTATATAAAATGTTATGTGCTGCGTGATCTATTCATTATTTGTTTGTTTGGGGAATCATATATCTGAATTTTCCTACCATGTTAGCAAAAACTATAAATACATACCTTTCTACATTGACTGGATTTGTCTTTATGTTAAAATCTGCATCCTGTTTCACAGAATGTATTACTGCAGTTGAAGCTTTTCAATTAAAGCAATAATTAAACGCTTTTTTTTTTTTCTATTTTGTAAAATAATTTAGAGAGTCATATGTACAATAGTCAAGTTTACTTCTGTGTGAATACACTTTTCTGGTAGCCTCCTCCTAGTTATTTATCTCTGATTCTTTTATTAAACCCTCTGTTAAATAACAATAATACAGTGCATTGTGCTGGAAATGAAGTGTTATCCCACTTACGGTATTTCTGAAAACATTCATTGACAAGATGCATTTTTCCTGTTAAGAAGATTTAAAAAATACCCCCAAAAAATGAAATGTAAAAAACTAATTAGCCTGGTAAATGGAACAAAGACAGTTTGAAGGAACTGTCTTTTAGCTAAGAGCTGGTGATGAGAGGTGAATAATCAACAGAGATATACAACAAGGGTTGTATAAAAGCATGCTACTACCCAACTGATATTGGATATAATATAGTAGTTTTAAGTGTGTTATCTTTAAGGATGAAACAACTGTCTGGCTAAATATACTTCAAATCCTGCTGTAATGGAAGTCTTTCAAGTGGCAATGGTGGGCTTGAGATGGAACTAAGTATTATCAAATACTAATGTTTCCTTAGGATGGGTAGAGCTGTTGATTACAATGATTGACTTCTAATTCATTACTTACTTGTGCTTCAACATCTGTTAATTTGCGGGTCTGTTCAGCTGTTTGATTTAGTAAGTTTGTGCCTATTTCAATCATTACTGCAGTCTGGTTCTGCACTGCAGTTTGCTGGATCTCTACCATCTCTTTCTTCATACTGTCTTGGATGTAATTCTCAAGCTACATGGGAAAGGAAAGAGAGAAGATAGTTGCATTCTTTAAATGTTGGAAGGGGGGGTAGTACAGTAAGCCTGCTGGCTGCCTTGCTAAACAAATTTACTCCTTGTCTGTTACGCATTTATGTGAAGCTTCTCAATGTTAAGCTCTGTGAGAGGAAGGGCAAATATGACAAAGAATGTGTGGCCACCCATTTTCTGAAGGCAGAAACAGAGATATGAAAGAGGTAGGTAGAAGGCGTGGTGGTGAGAATGCTTGTGGGCACTTGGAAGCTTTTCTGCCTTAGTGCTCCCAGCACTGTAACCATCAGAGAAGCTTCACCAGCTTTGGCAGCGATGGGAATTTTTTAGAAGACAAAAGCTTAGGAGTTTAGTCATCTTCCTGTATCTACACTTAAATATTTTCAAAAGCATTTCTCATCACATGACTAGAAGTCAGAGAAGAGGTCAGATGTCATTTAACGCTGTTATGTGTGCATTTTTATCAGAGAATTTCAAATAAAGACAGTAGAAAAACCTATAAATACTTTAAATGCTTAATATTAAGGAATGCAAAAAGTGTTTTAAATACTTGATTCTGAAGTCATTTCTGTGTCTAAACTAATAAGGCTTTTGATAGTCATTTTATAACAATGTATGCTGCTTTCAAAGAAATCAAGGAGAAAATAAGTACCAAGGAGAAAATTCAAGTAACCTTCCATGAAGTCTTTCTTTCCCCCTGTCTAGATTATCCAACAGCAGTGTGACTTTTCTCCATGCTTCTTTAATATCATTTTCTCAATCACTTTGCAAATATTTCACATTTCTTTAATGAGTTATTGCTTATGTTTGACCTCTTAAAAATGCAGGTCACATGATTTCTTTTTTTTTCTTTGGGGAAATTTCTAACAATTTCTAGACTCAAACTTCTACTTCATGCCAACATTGTTCTAGCAAGAGAACTATAATAATTTTTGAGCTTCATCCTGTTCCTACAAAGAGGATACTAGCTAATAGCAAATAACTAGCATGCTTAAGCACAAACTATAAAACATTACCAATTCCTATTCTAAGGAAAACAGTAAAACAGGTTGATATCTTGACTTTTAAGAAATATCATTTTGATAATGTTATCTTGATAAGAAAATAGCTTGTACTGCGGAGAAGCTTTGAACATTATTTTATGTCTACTTTCCACATCAGTGAGGAAAAAGCCAAGATGGTACTTAGTGAACGACAGAGATATGCAAAATTCTGAAGGCTTTTATATAGATTAAAAATAAATAATTTTTCACAAATGTTAAGATGCTGCTCCATGAAGACCCAAGAAAAACAATTAATATATCCTTCTGAAAAGGCTAGACATCTGGGCATTAAACAATGTCTATTACTCCAACTTAACTTTAACAACTGAAGTTGGACAACTGACCATCATTTTAGACAACTTGGAAAAGACCTTTGCTCAAATGCACCCTTGTTAAAAGAAAATTAAATTTCCAGAATGCCTTTTATTTGCCTCAGTACCACAATCAAGTATTCTAATGCCGTTATAAAGATCAAGGATATGCTCTCACCTCAATGCACATTTGCAGTTAGGAGGGACATTGGGGAAAAAAAAAAAAAGGACATACAAAGAAAAACATCAGAGAGCTACCATATGAGAAAACACTGAAAATATTGCATCTTCCTTAACTTAGAAAAAAGGCCCACAAAAACAAAAACAAAACCACAAAACCAACAATGAATAGATGAACAATGATTGATCAATTCTTTAATCCTTTCATAAAATAATTATGGACATTAACCCTCATTCTTCAAAGTTGGTTCCTTGTTCACTAGAGAGAGATCAGAATGAGCATCTGAGCAAAGTCATCTCTGCAAATAGGATTACAGAACTGCATGACTTCTTTGAAAATGTTATCACTGAGATATTCCAAAACACAGTACTAGAAAATGAGTTAATTCTGGGCTTAAAGGTAAGGTAAACATTTTATGGTAGGCTCAGGCAATTGCCCGGTTAAACCACACTGCTGTAAGGTTACAGTATGCAAAACCTGTGATTACAATTTAAGGCATCTGGTGGTTCTGGTTGCCAGATTTTTATACCCTTTCTCACTGTGCTTGCAACTGTAGAAAGCAGCTTTGTTTGGAGACACAGATCGACATTTTCATAATTTATCTTATTTGAATATCTGTTAAGTATAAGCCCACCTCAGAGTATCTAATCTCTTTCAAATAGTATCTCATTCATGTGATGTATTCTAAATCATTGAAGTATTCTCTTGACTCCAGTTTAAAAGTTTGCCTTCACACCTGTTTTTCCACTTAAAAATAAGTAACTTGAGGAATACAGTTTTTGTACTTTCTTGAAAGCATGAAAGAGGGACTCCAAAAGGAATTTATTTTAAGCTTTAAAGCTGGTTTTATGATCTGTCTCATTTATTCTAATTTAGAGCAACCGGAAGCATCAAAATTATATTGACCTATTAAGTGGCTTTGGAGCTTCTTGTGTTTTTGTTTTGTTTTGTTGTTTTGTTGGGTTTTTTTTTCTCTAAAAATCCTACAAAGCATGATTACATAAAACCCTTCCATTCTTTCCTTCATATTCACTAATCCTCTCCAACTTTTGTGCATTCTCTGCATGTACTCATCAGAAAATCTCTTCCTGACCTGAACCAAGCTACACACCGATCTCTGCTTATATTCCCTCTCTCTTCATCATACAGTGCAAACCTGTAGAAGTAGGACTTCTTATGACTACATAATTTTGTTTTAGTGGCAGGTGCTTACTTTCATCTTTCTTCAAAGATGAATAAAAGAACTATTTTCATCCAAAATGCCCATCCCTGACCTTAGTGAGAGCAAAATATGTTCTCGTTGCATGCTCTCAGAAAGCAAAGCCTTTGGGTTTCCCTGAGAGGAAGGGGGAAGAACTTTTTCAATACAGGCTCCCATAAAGGCAGCCAAGGCTGAACTTCATCAACACCACTGAGGATTAGCAGCCATTCTGCAGGACAGCAGTTCTTTGTGGCACACTTCTTTGCAAAGCACTATTCATCAGCTCTTGCCAAGGAGCCTCCTTCCTCTATAAACAGCAGCACACTCAATTTCTGAAGCGAATAGCTTGAGTCATTTACAGGAGGGAAGGGCACAGGAATGAAGTGCTTCAGTCCCCATGCATGAGGTAGGAAGCTTGGCAGTTTGGTTTGAATAGCATGTCTGTCTTTTTGAATATTTTGGTCAAATTTAAAAGGTGCAGTAGGGATTATTTGCTAGATTTCTCCTTTGCCATGTGGCTAGTTATGGGAAGGTAACTTCTAATCCCTTTTTCATTCACTTAATATGTGGTGTGTAAGGCTTGTGTTGATATATGTTAACCTGGATTACATGATGGTTATTTTGGACAAAGTAATTGTCAAAATGTTAACGGCTGACTATTAGTCATGCATCTTCTTTCAGAAATTCTGCTTTTGAGGGTGTAAATCAATCAGTCAACGAATCTCACCTTAAAGAAAGGCAAGGGGGAAGGAAAAAGGTATTAATACATTCTGATTTGAAATAAGGAATAGTTAGTTGATAGCATTTCGGTGATTCTTCATGGGATTTTTTTCTTGCAACATTCTATTTTTTGTGTATGAATTCAGCTGGCATGTATTCATGAAGAAAGTAAATATAAAAATGAAAGCACAGATGGGAAAAAATATATTTCCTAAATAAAGCATGATTAAATTGTAAAAACAGCTGGGAAAATTAAGAAAAAAAAAAATCACAATTAAGGATTGTAATATAGTTATGGTGATGCATTTTTAGAGACACACAATTCTCTAAGGTCATCAGTTTGAGGCTGTCATGCTTTATTACTTCAAATCATATAAAATTTGACAAAAATAATTTAGCTAAGTTGCCAAAAGAACAAGGACAGATCAATCATATTGGAGCACATTCCAAAACATTGCTTTCGTAGCCAAGATTGTCTTTTTTTAAAGCAAGCTTTAAATTGGCAAGAAAGAAAAGAGAACATTTAAAGTACGTGTTAGAAAAAAATTGTTTTATAACCATTGGCAGAGATAGGATTAATCCTTTATGAAGGGTTGACAATACTTACTTAAATGATTCTTCCTGATTATTATAATGTAGTTTATGTCCATATTAGAGAACAATTTTTGAAAGAATCAGTAACTTATTTGTGCATTTTTTAGATGCTAGTTACTGTTTGGGATTTTTTTTAAGTTATAAATGAGGTTTTGCTTTTGTTTTTTGCTGCCAAATGGCCAATACTGATTAAATGGTCATGTTCCTGGTAGCATTTATAGCTATATAAATACATAAATGCATTCTTTGCCAAATTCTACCCTATATAAATCACAGAATCATAGAATGTTAGGGGTTGGAAGGGACCTCTAGGGATCATCAAGACCAACCCCCCTGCCAAAGCAGGATCACCTAGGGCAGGCCACACAGGAACAGATCCAGGCGGGTTTAGAAAGTCTCCAAAGAAGGAGACTCCACAACCTCTCTGGGCAGCCTGTTCCCAGATTCTGCCACCATCACAGTAAAGTTTCTCCTCATGTTGAGGTGGAACCTTCTGTGCTCAAGTTTATACCCATTATTCCTTTTCCTATTACTGGGCACTACAGAAAAGATATTAGCTCCTTCCATCTGACACTCACCCCTTAGATATTTATAGATATTAACAAGATCCCCTCTCCATCTTCTCTCAAGACTAAACAGCCCCAGTTCTCTCAGCCCTTCTTTATAGGGGAGATGCTCAAGTCCCTTAATCATCCTCACAGTTCTCCATTGGACTTTCACCAGTAGATCCTTGTCTCTCTTAAACTGGGGAGCCCAAAACTGGATACAGTATTCCAGGCGTGGTCTCACTAGGGTAGAGAAGAGGGGGAGGAGAACCTCCCTAGACCTGCTGTGCACAGCTTTCTTAATGCAACCTAGTGTCCCATTGGCCTTCCTGGGCACAGAGGCACATTGCTGTCCCATGGATAACTAACTATCCACTAGGACTCCAAGGTCTCTCTCTGTGGTGCTGCTTTCCAGCAGGTGATGCCTAACCTGTACTGGTGACTGGTGTTATTCCTCCCCAGATGCAGGACTCTACACTTGTCCTTATTGAACTTCATGAGGTTAAAAATGGTTAAATGGCTGCTAGTTTCATTGTATAGAATTTGGCAGTTATGGGAGCAATCTTTCCAAATAAGGTTTGGTGAGTTTCTTAATGTCTGTATTTTGATTCTGTCACTGTTAACATTTCTTTTCAGAGAGAGGTAATGTTAATCATGAATTTCTACATAGTGCTGTGTCCCCTAAAAGAAGTAAGTAGATGGCTGGTGCTTTGTGATTGTTTGTATCCACTCCTAAAATCATCAGAATCTATCAGAGATCTTTTTTTCCTGGAATCAAATCTGAATTACTAGACTAAGCAATTTACCACTTTCTGTAAATTCATCTATAAGTTTGAGAAAATTCCAAAAGCACTGGTTTTAGGCTTTCTCACAACTTGTCTACTGAAATCTGAAGATAATCTTTATTCTTACAATGAAGTGACTATTCTAAGATTGTACCTGCTAAGAGAAACAGCAAAAAGGTCAAAGTTTATCTGCAGTCATATCTGTATAGCCCTGTATTTATATCAGCATGTTCATTGCACGAAAAAAGTCATTAATCCCGTAAACTCAGCAACTGCTATGTGTGATATACTGTATGAAGCTCAGCTGCATGTGGGCTTTTCATCCTAACAGCTTACTGCTGGCCAAACATTGAGGTCATACTCCTCCATACCCCAACCACGTGTTTCTGCTCCCTTCCTTTCATGGGCTCTCAAATTTTTTGTTAAGACTTTTGACTAAGGCTGGAGACACTAACCTAAAAGAAAAAAATGGATTTCAAGTTTGTGGACTATGGATCTCTCCTAGATGTCAAAACTGTTACTAAAGTAACTGTGGCTGTTGATAAGTAAAATTATTTTAAATTACATCCTTGAAATTTAAATACAGACTTTGCCTTATATTCTCCTAAGGATATCCGTGCATATGAGGGTCATTATCTTCCTCTGATTGCAGTGATAACTGCTTGTTCTGCCATTAATTTATAGTTTTAGATCCTTCATATTCTTGGGAGAGGTGGTCTGATAAGCATGGAATAATTAAAGAGACCTTGATTGTGCTTAGTAATTAATTTGGAAAATAGTTCAAAAGTACTTGCAGAAGTATTGAACAGTCTGTATTACAACACATATATTGTGCTTAGTCATCTAATGTAGATACAAAGAAAATTGCAAGGATAATGATGTATCTGTAGTGTTTTTCCTCTAATTTTTGTTTTTAATTTCTGGAAGTGAAGTAGATCCAGTAGAAAGCCTAGCAACAGAAAATACAACATTTAAAGCTAGGCATTTTTAAAATATGCATTGAAGCTACAGTGTTTGACATATATTAAGCTGTCAAAAGCGTTACGAGTTACTGTTCTTGTATCCCTACTAAAAATGTCCTGTGCTTTATTCAAAACTTATCGTTGTGAATTTAAACCAAAGGAACTTAATCGACCCTTCCAATACTTTGAGTTCATCATCCTGATGTTTTGTTCCCTAAGGTGTGTCTAGTTTATACACAAAAGTGAGCAAGATGAAAAGTGAACTTAAGCATCCATAATCAATTTTGCTTAGTTCTAGTGACAAGGCAAAATAATAAAACTCATCCGTTCTTTTTCTGAATACTTTTTTCAGAGTACAGATGAGACCTTCCTAATTCTCATACGCCAGATGTCTTGAGTTATCTTTAACCCACTAATACTTGATTTCAGTTGCCTTGCCCTTGTTCCAGAGTGGCAGTGTTCTCTGGATTTTTGCCATATCTGGTTTCTTCCATCTGAAGTCATCTGCAGTAGAATTTAGCCCATAATTTGAAACTTTTTTTTTTCAAACTGTGCCAATGTGCAACTGTCTCATTGTAGAAGGTCACCCATATATGCCACAAAATTGTGAACTTTCTGATTCACAGATACATTTTTGTATATAAAGACAGAAAATACAGTTTTGCCAAATACTATTTTAACAGACTTCACTTTCAATTAAAATACTAAGTATGTAAATCATTTATTTGTAGTATAATTGAAGTCTGCACACTAGAAAGGTTTATTGGGATGAGCCTAACTTTTTTGGATCCAAGTGAATATGGCTAACAGTGAAATGTAATAAAGTCTTTTTAAAAAGAAGAAAACACTTGTCACAGTTTCATGATAGCAATTTATATAGGCAATATGAAGTACTTTACCTACATATATATTACACACACACTGCTTAATGTGCATGTAATGAATGGAGAACAATGTTTCCAGGCTCTCCTGTGTCCTTAGATTTGTATTTCCACATCACTGCAGTGTATTTGTATTATGAAGACAAAGTACTGTAAAAACTTCCATTTTGCAGACAAGTTCTGTTCTCTTCAAAGTAGCTTTTCATATTTGTTTTCACAGTTTATCAATGTTACTACTGCTTAAAGATAAAATAAAACCAGAAGAATCACTACCCTTTCCAAGATCAATTCATCTTGACAGACCTAAGGGAATGCATTTTTAAGGGCATAGAATCAATCACCATCAATCAGACCTTAAGCTATTTTAAATCAGCTTTTAATAAAATAATATATTTCTTTGTTTCCTGGAAGCCGGTTATCAGTTTTAGTAGCTTGTAACTTTTTGAAAAAACTAGTACACTGCAGAAAGAAAAAGCTACCATGATTGGAAGAGAGACATTTTAAATTGCTTTTTCATTTTCTTTTTTTTTTTTTTCTTTTCCTGGGGCAGGAAGTCCCAATGGACTATGTGTTGTTTCTCAAGGGAGGGAAAAAAATCTTTTGGGAATGTATATGGGAATGCTTGAGATGTCTCTATGCTATTAGCTTCTTACATGACCCATCAAGTATGTCTGCCCGTCCAGACCTCCAGCTAAGATTTTTCTCTTATCTCATTTTCCTGTCAGCAAACAAAAGGTGAAAGTAACATCATAAAGGAATACTAGCTGAAAGTGAGCTGTGATTTATTGGAAAATATTCAAGCTAAAACTGTGTAAACAAATAAATAAATAAAAAGCACAAACAAGACCAAAACCAAACAAACAAAAAACCCAAACAAACAACAAAGCCACTAAAGGGTTAAATGCTAACTTTTAAAATAGTAAGTACAGACTTGACAGTAAACTATACACAGGAGATGGTTCAGTTAATGCCAGTTGTGCACTAAATGAAAGCTTACCAACTTGTGTCTGATTACATCTTATTTAGAGGATGCTGTTTGTTATGCTTTTATAATTTACACTTTCTAGCAGAAGGAAAAAATCCTCATCATTGGCAATAATCTACTTGAATAAAAACAAAGTATTTTGTTAATATAATGTGAAACTAAATGCATGAAATGCCTTCATGTCTGCATAAATACTTATGAAGAACTAATTTTGCTCTGTGTCCTTGGCTGGAAGTATTTTGTACCTAAATACTAAAAGGTATTACAGCATGATCATACTTTTACTGCATGTTTTAAACTACAAAAGTTACAATCAAAATGATGATCTAGAAAAAGCAAAAGAGTGCATAGGAAAAGCGAAGAAACTGATAGCTGAAACTATTCCAAAAGCAGTCTTAAAGTTGAGCTCTCACCATTCCAGGCACTGAGCTTCTTTTGTGCATGTGGTATTACACCTATTGCTTTCCTAACTGTGCACCTGTTTTCATGTGATGATGACACAGGTTCTTTATATATAATGCATATCAATTTTATGGTGTGGGGTTTTAGGAGATGTAAATAAGATTGCAAATTAGAAGTATTCTTGATATTTCAAAAAAAGTGTTGACAGAAACTAAATAGTCAACTCGACAAACCTTTTCATAGTGTAAATTTCTTAATGGGTAAAGAAATAATTTAATATCATAAGTTAATATCTTCAGAACTAAAATTAATTCTTTCACGATTAGCCATTCTCATTAAGAGTTAAGGACATTCATTAAGGCAGTAATCTAAGATTCCGAATCACCGTTTTTCAGGATCACAGCTAAGTGCTATTCCTCTTAGAAATCAGGGAAGGAATTCATAAAGTTCCCATTAGTCTAAAAATAAAGAATAAATAAATAAATAGTGTGAGTCATGAATGGCATTTTGCCGAAGTTCAGTAGCACTGAAGCCAGGAAGACAAGAAGCCAATGATACTTCTGCCATTCACTGAAATGAATATAAATACTCATCATTATGTGCAACAAGCCACCAACATTCAACATTAGAATTCCTTATTTATGAACAGTATAGGAAATAATGCTAATTCACATGTCATTTTTAAATACTAGGTTATAGCATTTGACTATAATTTCACAAATTGAATATTCAAACTTTCTGAAGACACGCCTACATGTTTTCAGTCATAGTTTGTACTTGCATGCTATGGCTTTACCAGACTGGTGTAAAGATGAGATTCTGCCCACATTCGAATAAACATGTGCTATCCCAAACCTAAAGTAATCCTTTCCCATTTGGGTATTTTTTCCAGTCCATTGAGCAATAGGCAGATGAAATAAACTTCCTCTCAGGTATGCTGGTGAGGGTACTTAAGACATTTTTCATGAAAGACATTGCCTATGTCGCCTTATAAACTTTATGGAATTTTTATCAAATTTGTATCTGTCACATAATTTTGTTAATATAAAATCATTTATCTATTTTATCTCAATTTACAATAACAAGTTTTTTGGGTTTGTTGGTTGGGGTTTTTTTAATGCATTCATTTACAGAACATCCTATTTTTGAGACTAGCTCAAGATGTGGTGCAGCAAATCATACTGCAATATTTTGAGGAAATATGAAGCAAATTCCTCTTTTCAAAATGTTACTGGGGAAATGCAAAAGAGCTAGGCATTGACAGTTCATTCTCAGCATTGCTTTCTAGGGAAGCTGTCATCTTGCATTCCACTTCCAACCAGAAGGAAGAATGATTTGGAGTTCAAGGATCAAACTAGTTAGGAAGCTCTGGAACACAATTAGACCCTTTTGTAAGCTATAAAACTGGGTGTCTCCTGTTTCAAAGTTGTGTTCACAGAGCATCTTTCATTAAGAAAAAACGTATTTTTTAAAAAAGGATAAAGGAAACTGAAAGCATTCTGAGTAGCTCTTAAACTTTGCAACATACTGGCTTCTAAATTTAGTTTATGGAGCTTTTCTAAGATTTTTTTTCCTTGAAGAAGAAGCCTCAGTGATCATGCTACCAGGAGAGGACCAGTCATTTCAACAGAAGGTCTGCCAGTTCTTTAATACTTGACACAGAGACAGTACATGTCAGCTCCTCACTTGAGTTTTAAAGGACTAAATTACTCTATTAAGAGCAGACTGATTTTCCTGTCCATTTAAAAAAAAAAAAAACAAAAACCATATTTCCTAATTTCCTCTTAAGTGCTGTAGTCCTTTTTTTTTTTTACATATGCTGCATCTTTCTCTCCACTCTTTCCATTGCCCTAGATGGACAGAGGGGGTGATGTTTCTGAAAAGCTGCTACATTTTCCTCATGAGTCTGAAAATTCCTTTTCCTTGCTTGCCAGACCAGGCCTGTCAGAGAACTTCCCTAAGCTTTCAAAAACACTGGATGGGGGAAGCAAGACCCGAAAACCAAAATGGACTTGGCTGTGACTACAGAAAGCACTAAGGGCTGCCTTAAGTAAGGGAAGCTCATGTGGTCACCTCTGCTTAGTTAAAAAACTGAGCATCTTGATATATTCTTGACAAATGCCACTTATTTCCTTTTGCTGTTCCATTAGTACAGTTAAGACTCTTTAAAGCAAAAGCTTCTGAGGAATTCCATGGTTTAAAGATAAACCAGGAAGCTACTGTGTTAAGAGTAGACACACACAAATATTTGGAATTAAGATCAGCATGTATAGGCAGTGTTCTGCAGAAATAATGTAGTGTGTGATGTAGAAAAAAATATTTTTACTTATGTAATCCTGATAAAAAGTACATTTTTTTGCCTCAGTAGCTAGGATCTAAAAGTAGAAAGTTTAGTTTGTTGCAACAGAACCAAGAAGTCTTTTCATCTGTTGTTTTCAGAAGCTCCTCTTTGTCTCTGGTGCCCCACCAAGCATTCAGGTGGTGATGGAAAGTCACCTCTCAAGCTCAGTTCTAGTCAATGCTCCTGAAATCCTGCAGCCAGGCAGCTGCCAGTTGGTGCCCTTCAATGAAGACCAGAAGCTGGAACCACATCCTCTCAAAGCAAACAATGCTATTGGCACTGATCATAATAGAACAGGAGGAACTCTCAGCAAAAATGGCTGAGAATCAAACCAAATGCACTTCATGATGCATATGTTATGGGGGGAAACTGAGAAATTTAACGAGGACAAAAGAATCCACAACTGAAAATACTGAATGACAAGAATGACAATGGATGTAGAGAAAGGAGTTCAGCCTAGACAGCCAGTAAGCTGAATGGTCTTAAGGAAGTGCAAGAAGGGGGAATAACTGAATTTATGTGAGCAAATTTTAAAAATGAATGGGGTAGGGACAGGAATTCATAAAGGCAATGAGCTGCAAAAGAGGGCTGGACGACTGATCTTAAAGCCATCTGAAGGAAAGAATTGTCTCATTGGCTTGAAGGTTAAAAAACATTGTGAAGTTGTAATGAAATTCACTGAGGAAAATGGTCACTGTGAAGAACTTGACTCGATGAGACTCTTGGGAAATGTTACTCCCACATGCACATGAGAAGGACATAAAAAGGAAAATGTCTATTTCCTTGTGATTGAAGTTATCACTCATTTTTCTATTCCAGTAGCATCCTTACTAGTTAGAGGTAGTCCACATGAAGTAAGCCTTAAAGCGCATGTCTGATTTACTGGTTTGCTCCATTACCTCCTTCAAATCGTGTTTTTCTAAAAAAGGTTCACCTTATGAGTCAAGTGAGTTTTTAGATACATCAGATGAAATCTCAGTTTCACTAACAGTCAGTGGGAATTTTTCTGCTTAGAGCTTTTTATTTTTCTGCTTACAGCAGAGCTAGGGGTTTGAATGCTGTCCTCACAGCCTTTTTAAAATAATAAAGTTCACCATAACAAAGAAGCTGAACTCAAGACACGAGTAAATTTTATCTAGATAGAAGTCAAATAAACTTATGTGTCAGGGGAAAAAATTAGGGTATTATTAACTATATTTAAACTTTCTTCTGTAGCTGGTAAACTGTAGTTGTCAGAATCCTTGCTTGTACATTATAAGATGTCAACAGGGTCAGATTGTTTATATTTGTTTCAGTTTACACTCTTTCTGAGGGTAGGGTTATTAGTCTTGGCATTTACCTTCTAGTTATCTGAACTCTGTTTCATCAAGTCAGAACAGTTTTCAGAAAACATTCCCAGTACGTCTCGAGTAGCAGTTACAACAGGGTTTTATAATTTACTATTACTTTATAGGCAATCATTATATCTGACAGAAAATATGGCATTAGGATGGAATTTTAACACAAGTGAAAACACAGGGATAGTTATTATGCTCAAAGTTCAGACCTCACACAAGGAAGTGTAGTTTTATTTAAGTCAGTTCCTTAGAAGCAGAAAAACTACAAGATTTTATCTGATTTTACTCATTCACTTAAGCTGTCTTTTGCCTACTTTATCCATTTTTAAGAGTTGTATTGAGAAACGAGAAGTTGCTGTTCCCTTTGAATAGCTGAATTACCCTGTTTATTGAAAAGCTTTCTGAAAAGAAAAGCAAAAACATGGAAATTGTTTCATTAGGTCTTCACCAGTGAATTTTCTTGAATATTGAACTGTCTAAACTGACAGGTTATTTGTTAATGCAATAGGAAAGTACAGCAAGTGTGTTTTCCTTTGCTACATAAATTTCAGTCTTGATCTTCGGCTTTTTTATGTTTGAATGTTGAATTTTTGCAGAGCTGAAACTGTCAGCTGACAGCTGATACATGGAAAAATGAGGCTACTGCTTCTTGATCGATTGGCACATTCTTCTTCAGGATCTCGATTATATTGCACTTTGAAACTGTGGGTTTGAACTAGTATCTTGCAGGTGGTTGCACCCTGCAAATGGAAAATGGGGAGGAAAACTGTTGCACAGAACATATGTTGTAGTTCAAATGAAAGGACCTGAAGGAAGTATATGAAGTGTCCTAGTATGATGTCTACAAGTTCTGCAGAGGAAGACAAAACTATAATTATTTCTAGGTGCCAGCTATCAAAATGAAACCTCTCAGATTACTCAAATACCTCAGTGTAAAACATATGATCATGTGGTCATCACGAGATGAACAGCAGGTGTGCTGATATGTCATATCATATGTAAGGGAGCTGCTGGTGGGGTAAGAGTATGGCTATTTCCCAGGAAATGTCCTTTCCACTGAGCTGGGTGTCTCCCCATTCCCACACCCTGACAATGGAACAAAAGAGGCTTTTTCCTTCCAGCATCACATGTCAGGTGCAGGCCTGAATCAAAAAATCAAGCACAGCGATGAAGCTGATATCGTGAGTACACGAGGTGAATGGTTCTCAATGTTTGCAGCGTGAGAATGAACAGGTCTGCAGAGCTGTTGTCTGGATGAGGCTTAATACACTGCTCAGTCATTTTTTAAATGGATACAATTTTTCTTTATCTAAGGATGAGAACTTTTAGCTTTTCTTCCTGTCAAAACGTTCTGTTAAGCAGAGCGATAATTAACAATCAAATGTTTGCCTACTGCATTTTCATGTGGTTTTGGCAAACAGTTTCTTCAAAAATCATACTAAAACCTTGCTTCTGAAGTATCTCCAATGATGATAGTTTTTTGACTGATTATGCTGTACCATACCAGAATGTTCTAATATGCTAATTTTTACTTTATACTGAGTTACTCTGGTCTTTGTGTATGCTTTAGCACAGCTTTTGAAATGCACATAGCTATTTTCAATTTTTTTATAATTACATTATTAAAAGGAACTACTAGAGAGTCAAAAATTCGAATGCCTTTTCAAGATTTTCATTTCCTAACACTGAGAAAGCTTAATGTATCAAGCGAGATGTTTTTTCCCCCCTTACTGAAACTTATAAGATGTCATAGCTAGCTCTTCGTTAAAATAAGTCCGATAAACTCTCAGCTTTGTTACCACAACACACTGATTTTAATTCCTGACCAAAATCAGTGATAGAAAGTTGATATGTTGTTCCCCAGAGGGTAAAGGAACCCTATATAGTTTCCTTTTTTTTAAGCTCTAACTTGGTGTTTGAGACCTGAATACAAATACAACACTGAAAAGATATTTTTTCCCTACAGTATTGAAGGGAGATTGAGTAAAGTTAGGACACAATATGCTGCTTGGTTTGAACAGGAATCTCTAGACACAGATGAACTGGAAAGAAAGTTGCTGTCATCTAAGAATTCTGAAGTATTTCTTCATCTAGATAGGGTGATGTTTCCCTCCTTACAGGCTGTGTGAATAATATAACTCTGTGAAGAATCCTAGATTTACATCCATACTTTTACTAACAGAGATAGAAATTAACAGAAAGAAGGTTGCATATTCTATCAGCCTTCTCTTTTTAGCAATAAGACCTTGTTATGACCTTAGCAGACTCCTGGAAGATTATTAGATAAACTGACAAAGCTTCATATGGGCAGTATAAAAACAGCATAAAAATTCCTGTAGCTTCCCTCTCTCTGGCCAGGCTAAGCCATAATATGCTGAAAGTTGGAATGAAAACAGACAGGTACCTTCTCATCATACAAATCACAGGATACATTTGCTGAGCTTTGTAAACATCATCTTAATTTTAGGGTGACTTGTTCCACAAACAGATAAAAACGAGTAGGATTTTCAGTAATTATTTGGAACATAGTAAGCATTTTAAAAAAAAAGGGGGGGGGAGCATTTAAGGAGCAGTAATTTATTTTCCTCGGCAGCTTGCAAACTGACACAGTGAGTGTTTGCAGAACTATTTAGGAGCGTAATTTTTTTTTTTTTTATACAAAACACGGACCTGGATTTTGTAACCTGAAGAATTCTTTAACATTTTCTCTGAGCTTGGTTTACTTGGAATAGACATTAGGTTCACCAAACAGTATTTCGTTCATTTTCACTAGATAATAGATACAATTCTTTTTCTCCTCTGACCCATTTCCTAGAGATATGTCTGTTAAAGGAAATGAAATAATCAAAGTATTTCCAATTGTAAAGCACTTTATAACTTTTTGTGTGTGTGAGGTTATTTGCTTTAATTTGTTCCACTGTGGAATGTGCCATATCTCTAAGGCATTTCTAAGTATTAAATTACTGTGCCATACCTTTTTTTTCCAGATGCTTTGTCCTATCAAATTATCCAATGCTCCTATTATTCTTTTTGCCTGTAGTATATATTTGGCTAGTCTCAGAAATTCAAAGAATAAAACAGCAGATAAAATTGTCTGTGCTTATTTCTAAAACTTCTTATGCAGTGTCATAGAAATTCTCTTTTCTTGAAGGTTACATTGATACTTATGCTCCAGTGACAAATTGTTTTCTCAATGGTTTAACTGTTGTTATCAGCGAGAGATTTCCTAGGATGCATTTGGACTACCAAAATATTTTCTGCATGTGACATCCTTGTTTCATATACTACTATATTCTTTTTATTCAAGAGCCATCTTGTCCCATCTGCCTTTCTGCAGTCTTTATGGATATCTTTGAGGCTCCCATCAGTATCTTGTTGCCAAGTAGATACCAGAAACGTTTTTCTCTGAAGTACAACTTGCAACTTCTATTCCAGGATGAATTTTTTTATTGTAAGGGCAGTAAGACACTGTAAGAGGTCGCCCAGAGCAGTTGTGGTTGCCCCATCACTGGAAGTGTTCAAGGTCAGGTTGGATGGGGCTTTGAGCAACCTGGTCTAGTGGAAGGTGTCCCTGCCCACAGCTGGGGGGGTTGGAACTAGATGATCCTAAAGGTCCCTTCCAACCCAAACCATTCTGTGATTATATGATTCTGTCAGGATGTGGGAATGGGGAGACACCGAATTCTGTGGAAAGGCCATCAGTCCTGATCTGACTCTTGTACATACGCTCTTTTAACAAGTGGGAAGCATAATGTTTATCTATATATTTGTATCATATTTGGAGCCTAGCTCACATTTCTACTTTCTACCCTACCTATTGTCTCTTGATTCTGAGGCTTTCAAATTTTAGTGCTTAAGTAGTATGCCAGGATGAGGGCCATGCAGCATACTAGCTCTTGCAACTTCTTCAGCAGTGCTGATAAATCTGCCTCTGAAAGAAGGATTTCTTTGAAGTTTCCCATTTCTCAATTTCTCTCTCTTTCAGGATGAACAGACAGACTGAACTTACTCTGCAAAGCTAACTGAAATAGACTAAGTCATCTCGTGAAACTCTGGGTTTGCTCAGCTCCAGAGAAGGATCTGAGAGTGGCACCTCTCTGTTGTAGACCCTTATCTAACACTATGTCTTCTAGATCAGTTGGCAGCATTTTCTATGTCCAGCCCAATAATAATAGTAATGGTGGAGGAAGACAGTCTTACTTTGCCCCTTAAAGTATGTATAAGGTGTTTAAATAGTGGTTTACTGAGGTGCCTTTGTTTACTGGAAAAAGTATTGTAAATCAAATAATGTGTAATGTGGTATATTTTCAAAAGCACAAATACTGTAGTATTTCTGAAAATATTCTTTTAGTATTTTAGAAAAGGACAGTAAAACACAGTTACTGAAGATACCAGATGTCATATTTTGAAGAAATGGGAATCTGTGTCTTCTAGGCAAAATTCCATTCTAAGCAATACATACGTGATACCTTGTTTCTTATGATTAGGAATCAAGAAAATGGTATCAGTTGTCTCCCTTGGTAAATTATGGGGAGATGCACATTAATGAATTTCTTTGTAACTAACAAGGAAAAAGGAGCAGTAACAAGATAATTGTCTGTAAAAGGAACACTCTCCTGAACCTCAGTCTCTGAGAAAGTTTCCAAGATATTCTAAAGGTTATGCTGTTAAGTTTTGTATGTTAAGCGGGTATGCAAACAAAAAGAACTGGAAACTGTCAATTCAAGCATCTCCAGGCTCATTCCTATATATGCACTTGGAGAAAAAGAAAAGTAAAGCACTTGAAGTCAATAATTAATGGAGAAAGTCTCCCGATTCTACAAGTCAAAGACGATTTGTTCATGACCATATTAATAACAAACAAAGCACATGAAAATCTATCTTGAATGCTAGTAAGAGACTGGTTCAGTAAAACAGCCTCTGTTTATCACATTTTTTACTGATAACATCTTGGAGACGGTGAGCTCTCAACTTCAATTTTGTCTTGTAGATCTGTACAAGAAATCTCTCGTATTCCTTGTTGATTTTGTACAATTTCATACCTGTATCACCAATTGGTATTTGTTGAATGATGCAGAAATATTTTAGTTTTTAAAAATACGCAAATCCTTTCACAGTTTACTTACAGATGATATAACAATATACTGCATAGTCATATCATGTAAAGTAGTGTGGAAACTTTATCTGGTAACATGTACTAATCCGAAAGTGAAAAAGTATTTTCTTTTGGGTCCTGCCAGTACTCTTTTTCTTAGCAAATATGTAGTTGATAGAAACAAGCACTTTTCACAATAAGTGAAAACAGATGCATTACTTAAGAAAGGAATGCAGCTCTCGATTCAGTCGGAATCATCTCTTGCGTACTTCAAAATCCAACACTGTACAATGTATTTGTCCTTGTCTATTGTGTGCAGATATTTTTGGATGACAGCACGTCAGAATGTCTTTTTCTATCTGAGATGCGGAGTTCAGTGCAAACATGACAATAATTATAGCCTTTCACTGGTCATTGCTCATCAAAAATTATAAGCATTCATTCCCATATATCTTAAGACATCTGATTTTGCTGTCCTTAGGGAAGAAACATGTTTCAAAGTGACAAAAGGTTCTTAGCTTCCAGGACATCATGACAAATCAAAATTAATCTCAGTTCAGAGTATCCAAAGATACTGCATCTCTATCAGCAAAGTATCCCCCTCTTAAGTCTGCTGGGATGGTTCAGGATGAAGTTCTGGCCTTAGGTTTTAAATGTTGACTCCTGGCAGACCTTCATTTTTCTAGTCTTTTGATCTGCTGACAAACTACAAATATATTACCTATATTCCATATGGTATAGTCAAATTTGATCATACATTGTTTTCAGCTCTTTATTATAACAGAAAAGACTAAGAAAATATGACCCGTTTCTTTTACACTTTTGCTTTACAAGATAGAGTCGTATCTCCAGAGTTATGGGATCTAGTTTATGTACTAAGAAATAAATTCAAGTCAGCGTTCAGTTATTTCAATGTCTTAATACCTGAAAAATACATGTCTACATTTAAGAGTTCCAGTGTTGTGTATCAGCTACATATCAATCTGCTAATCTCTCAAATTAATTGAAAATCTTATTTTTGAGAGGTTTGTTCTCCCTGCCCACATGCACATTAGAAAAAAATGTTACATTTCAATATAAAAAATTGATCCCAAGGTAGGGAGTGTCAAAGATAAAAGTTCATTTCAGGTATATTGACACACAGTTGATCTAGGGCTTTGGCCTGTGTTCCACAGCATCTCTTATTGCTAAACACTGGATTAAGTGGACAAGTGGTTTGTCCTACTATGTCAGCTGAACGCTTAAACATAATCTACTTTCAAAAGACATTCTGTGTTTTTTTGTATGGTACTTACAGCAGCAGCATAAGGCATTAATACAGTTCAGACCAAAAAAATGTGTTTTCACGAAGCAGCAATTTGTAGCAATTGTAGAACAAAGTCATCTGCTCTCTGTGCAGGAGCAGATCAGAAACGAGCGTGGACCTACGTAACTCATTTTCTTCCCATTGTGTTTGTCCATTAACCAGATGAAGCGCACACTTCCCATGCTGTTCCATTCATACAGCCTAGTGTTCATTCAGAAACAGAACGTTTCCTTTAGTTGATGGATTAAAGGCAGGAGGGGGGGAGGAGTGTAAAAATGTTTTGGGATGTGCAACACTTCAGGAACAACATTTAAATGTTAATTCACACGATAAGTTAGTAATGTATTTTTTTTTTACACAACTTCAAAACAAAACAGGTGCCGTGTCTTAAATGAGCAAAAGTAACTTTTTAAAAAGCTAGATCTAAAGCAGGTTTTTGTGCAATTGCTAAGAAGTTAATGTCAGGCTATTTTTAAAAATCAATCTTATATTACACTTTCAATGCAGTATAAAAACTAACTAGCTCTTTTTTTTCCCCTTCCCTTGACTAATCTAGCATTGTATTTTAGTCAGTTGAAATACGAACCTAGGAATGTGTATTAATGACCTTAAAAAAACAGCAAGTAAACTCTGTAAGCAACTTTAAAGGTTATTGTTTGCTTTTCATCTTCACTTGCAGACCAGGTGTCTCTAGCAAAGCAAATCTGAGGAAAAGCTACTTTTGTTGGAGTCACTTTGTGAACAAAACAGATGACATAAAGAACAGGTGTTAAAATAGTGAAAAAGGCAAACAGCAGTTATTTTACAGGATGTTTAGCTGTGGAACAGCTACCAAAAAAAAAAAAAAAAAAAAAATTCAGGGTATTCTAAAGCATCTTATTTGGAAATTGTTGCTCAAATAAAAGAAATATTTCTCTGTCTTGTAAAACAGAATCTACCTTCTCATATCCCAAAGAATGGGTTGGCTATACTTACCCTATTCCTCTTGTAACTGATTTCACAGGAACTGACAGGAAAGAGCATAGTTTTTACTAAATAAGGATGCTGGAATTTGCTTACTGGTTTCTGTTTACCTGATGCCACTTATGATACTGTGTTTGCCTACTTAAGTGGCATTCAGCACTGGAGTCTTTTGTGTGATTTTTGCTATTTATGTTAGGAAATTGCTTAGCAGCTGGGTAGTTTAGACTGGTTTACTTAGTGTGTTTCTCATCCTGCGTTGCACATCTGTTACTGTTGGTCATAACATTACAACAGTGAGCACTGTAATTTAATAAGTAGAAAGGTAAGTAAATATGTGGAGGGAAGTATGTTTGCCTGTGAGATTAAAAAAACAAAAGCTACTGAACTGACATTACTTGGGTGTCTAAATTAAGCATCCTAAACCCATAAAGACAGATTTAAAGGCCCACACTGCAGCCTTGAAGTGTATGCATTTTAGTTTTAAGATTCAAGGTTCGTTTTCAGGTAGATGGAAACACTATATGCTTTCAGCTTTGACGTGTACGACTTCTGTTGCTTACACACAAAAATTCACCAGTAGGTTTCTTTGATTATATCATGCTAGTTTTCTAAGATTGTAATGGATCAGAAAAGTGAACAAGATTATTTCATAGTCATGTAAGAAGTGGCTACATACTGCAGAGAACTGTAAATTCTCTCCGCAACAAAAATTTCTTTCTGAAAAAGCCCTTATGACATCACTGGAACACAACTGGAGAAACTATGTCAACTGCTCAGTTAAGTCCTCAAAATATTTAATGCTTAGAAGGTAGCCTTCTTGGTATGAAACATAAACACTCATAAATTTACTATACAATTAAACTATGCTATCACACTTTTTCAGGTACCACTGAAATAAGAGGTTTATTAAATCAAAATCTGTTGAACTGTATAGCATTTAGAAACAAATTAGTTCCTATAAAAATCTGGAATAGTGATCAGGTTTAATCTCTACTAATGTTAAGAATATACGCAGTACAATGTTTTTGCAGCTGTTTCAGGTACAGCTTTACAAATGTTGCCGCTTTGGCAATAAACATGTCATTTCCCCCTAGTTGCAGTGAAGTTATATTAAAGGAAGTTATGCGGCATCTGCAACACCTTTTCCAGACTATTTTTCCCTTTAATATTCTGTATTTGAGTGGAAATGTTACAGGATGCAAAGGATATCCGCTAATGAACTTTCTTGAAATTCTATCACTCCACTAGGCTAATTTCACAAGTCAGATTTGCAGCTTTTGCATAGAATTACCATTCTTTATCAGTGGGACTTAAGAATATTAATTTCTGCATGCAACTTTGGAAGTCATGTCTCAACATTTTTCAGACGTGCCTCGGATAGAGGTCCATTCTGTATTCTTTACAGAGATGAAATAGCCCTTGTCCATTAATTATAAGTTAGTATCTGTTTCTTCCATGTCAGAAATTTCAGACATGCTCGCAGTCTGTCTAGATATGTCATTACTATTTGTCCAAGCAACTGAGATGTAATGACAAACTTTAAAGCATAAGCTCTGCAGAACAGTGCAGTTCTGTTCCTTTCTATCCCTAGAACTACGTTCTCAGACTTAAAAACATTTTTTTGGTTGAAAGGTAATATAGAAATTTAGGTTAGACAATGCATTTTGTGTATTTAGAAATTGTTAGGGGAAGGAATAAAACCATGGTTAACTAGATAACCGTGTCATCTAGATAAGAGTGTTGTAAACAAATTTTTAGAATAGAAGTTACATTATCCTACCTTCATTAACCACTGAGTGTTGTTTTCCATGATGTTTTCAAGTAGTTGCAGTCTTTGAACTGAATCATCATAGTCTAAAGGTGCATCCCTTTGCACTGCGTTGGACACGTAAGAAGTGGAAGATCGGCAGTTGTCCGTCTCGGGCAAAAGGAAGGTGTAGCTGCATGACCCATGCTGAACCTGGTACTGCTTCTTGCCTATCGTCTCCATGCTCTTACTAAAGGAGTTGTATCCCGAAGCTAAGAAAACACTGCAGCCCCAGAAGAAGTAAACAGTCAGCTGCATTGTAACCCCCGCGGTAAGGCGGCAAGCCCGGAGTGCTGTAGCGCTAGCGAGAGCCCGAACCTAGTTAACCTGCGCTGAGAGTGAGCGCTCTGCTGCCATGTGCCGCCTCAGTGAGGGAGGGCTGGGCTTTTTACCGTCCCAGCTGCAAACTGGAAACGTGCCGTCTTCTCTCCCCCGCCGCCGTGCCCTGAGCTGTCAGATGCGGAAAGCACAGGCAGCAGATCTCCTTGCAGCCGGGGGATCTGGCCCCGCTTGCCCCGCCGGCCGTGAGCCTCCCTCCTCCTCGCCCGTGCCCTGGCTTCGCGGCCTCGGTACCCGAATCAATCACTTTCCTTCCCTTATATGATAAGTTGATAAGAGCAGGCAGACATGTGGAGCGGACCCGCTCCTCCCCCCCAGCTGCTCCAGTGCTTTCCTGGAGTCGGGAGGGAGAGAGGGCGGGCTGGGGGCGGGAG
>JAAGNO010015400.1:7321-25952 GCA_033439905.1 Ceryle rudis
CCATTGGCCTTCCTGGCCACAAGGGCACATTGCTGTCCCATGGAGAACTTGTTGTCTACCAGGACTCCCAAGTCCTTTTCCACAGGGCTGCTCTCCAGCAGATCACCTCCCAGTCTGTACTGGTATAATTTATTATTCTTTCCCAGATGCAGGACTGTGCACTTATCCTTGTTAAACCTCATTAGGTTCTGCTCTGCCCAGTTCTCCAGTCTGTCCAAGTCTCACTTGATGGTCGCACAGCCTTGAGGTGTATCTGCCAATCCTCCCAGTTTTGTGTCCTCAGCAAACTTGCTGAGAAGACTGTCCCATCATGAATGTCATTGATAAAGATGTTGAACAGGACTGGTCCCAGCACTGATCCCTGGGGAACTCCACTAGTTACAGCTCTCCAGCTGGACTTGGCACCACTGACCACCACTCTCTGGACTCTATTGTCCAACCAGTTATTAATCCACCTTACTATCTGCTCTTCTATCCCACATTTCCTGAGTTTCTCCACAAGGATGTTATGGGAGACTGTGTCAAAAGCTTTGCTAAGGTCAAGATAGACCGCATCCACTGGTGTCCCTGCATCTATCCATCCAGTTACAATATCATAGAAGGCTATTAGATTAGTAAATAATAACCTGTATAACCTCTAGTAACCTATCTGTATGAGCAGGTACTGCACTTCTCTGAGTGTGAGTAGCTGTGGTGGTTGGTTGCAGGGATGGGGAGGCTGCAGGCAGCGAATTAACCATTGCAGTTGTGCAGTAGTACCAGTGATCTTGATTTTTCAGTGCTCTAGTCCTGCTTCCACCATTCATCATCCTGTAGTAGCATATGCTATGTAGGGCACAGCCTTTCTCCTGGCTGGAAACAGGCCTGGTCCTATTCTATGTAGCTGTCACCTCAACATCGACAGTAGAAAAGGAGGAGGGGTGCAGAGGACGGAACTCTCCTGCAGAGAACAGCATTTCCTAGGGATTAGCAAGGAAGTTTTCAATGCCTTGGTCACTGTGGGCATTAACTTCACGAGGGTCTGAGCAGGGCTTGCACAAAAAGCGACTTGTTAGTCACTAAAATGCACAATCTCGACAAAGTGTTTTGAATTTATTTTGATGATAGAAGGAACAAAGAGGATTGGAGACTCCTCTTCGAGACTACTTGAGGGGATGGGGAGAAATTCTTAGATGATTTAATTAAATGATCTTTGTGTTAGACTACATCTGAAAAGTAAAGTTTGATGATTTCATAATGATTTGTTTCTTATTTCACCAGATGCCCCCTTTTACTTCCTGTTTATGAAGCAGAATATGTAGCCAGCAGGATCATGGATGCAATTGAAAAGGACAAGTTTTATCTAATGATACCACCGACTTTACGCCTTCTTGGTCTCAAAACGTAAGAATGTGACTCCTCTTCTAATGTTGCCTTCTTTCCTTTGCCACACGCCTGCAAAACCAGCAGGAAAGTATAGTAAAACCAGTCCTTTAGTTATTATTCCTGCAGTGAAGCCAGTTAGATACGCCCAATTTATGAAGGAACAGTGGGTTTAATTGTTAATAATCTAGATGAATAGCATTCCTCTGGCCACTTCTGTCACTAATATAAGTGTTTAAGCTACAGTTTGGCATAGAAATTTCAAAGCTGTGATGGTACAGTGGGAGCAGTGCCTGGGCTAGAACTGTCTGCTTCCAGTGACTGCCTCCAGTGCTGTCTGGGCTTGCACAAAACGGCTTCGTCTGTCATTCACTTCCCCCTCTTCCAAGATGGGAGCACTGAATGTGTTCTTGCCAGGCATTAGAAGCATTAAGCCCAGGGAATTTATAATTTCTGTATTTATAGAGTACACTGCTCTGAAAAACCTCAAAAGGCTAATGTGGTGTTTGTCTCATCAGTCTCATTTCTAGAAAAATATTACTGTTCTTCGCATCTTGCCTTAAAATCACCGACAGCCTGGATAGAGCCTATGGTCGGAAGGAAGAGGATTGAAACCAAAATATTCTGAAGACCTCAAGTGCCATCTACTTGAAAACTTTCAGTAAAAATTATTCTTGCATCATGTTTATGCTTTGACAGAAAATTTGGTTCATGTGTGATATCTGACGTGGGTCAGCACGCAAATCAGTTCTTTGTAACTGTCTTTTAATTGCTGATTTTTAAACCGAGCCTGCTCTCTCATTTCATGATGGCAGGCTGCTTTGATCTGAGATCTCAATAAATGTCAGGAACACCAGGCAGGAATGTTTGACTTCATTGCATACCCCGAATTCTCAAGTTCTGAGCAAAATCTCAAAAGCACGGGGAGAAAAGCACTATTGTTCATGCAGAAAGGGGAAAAAAAAAAACAAAAAAACCCCAAAACAAAACAAAAAGAATTTAACAACATGTTTCCCTTTCAGGGCCAAACCAGCACTAAGGTTCTCACAAAGCTGACATGAAGCAGGGCACTGGGGGATCATTTGCTCTTACCAGGCTCCTCCTGAGTCACAAGGCACCTCTCTAAACATGGTTCTATGGGATGCGTGTGCCTGGGTTTGAATTCTGAAATCAATCCTCAGCAGTAATTCTGAAACTGGGGGATCGATTGCAAGATTGCCTGTTGTGGGAGAAATAAAGGCAATTCTTTTAGTAGGACAGGTTTTATAAAAAGTCACTCTAAGATGCTCAAAGCTAATTTGAGGCTAGTTTTATACACTAACTCACAGAGCAGAAATGTATTTTCAACTCCTGCAATACTTGAAACCTTGTTCGTGAGTAAATTGTATCTTCTTCTTGGCCTCTGCATGGGAAGATGTTTAGTTTTCAGTTCCCACAAGTAATGGGACAATTATGGAGGAACAGACGCGGAGCTGGAAGTCAGAAAATTCCCTGTTCCTCTGTCACTACCCTTGTCTTTGACCAAAAAGTTTAATCCTTCTGTTCCAATACCCTTACTTGTACCCTGGGAAACACAGAAAATAGTGAAAGTGGCATAAGGTGTATATATAAATGTACTGTCCCCATTTGTCACTATTACAGGTTGCAGACAGGGAGGCTTCGTGCTTATACCATTTTTCAGGTTAACTAGAAATAGAATCTTCATCTCTTTACTTTTATACCTAGAAAAATGTTATTGCTTTATGACTTTCAATACTTTGTATCATTTCATGAGGTAGAAAAGGCCTAGATCGATTCAAAGAGCTCAGTTACTAACAGATCAAAATTCTGCATTGATTACTATCAACAGAATTTCCCAGTTTCTTTCTTCGGTCGATACAATGCAATTCAATACATTCCAGTTCAATACTTCAGATACTTCAGCACACCACAGACTGCTAATAAAGAACGACAGTTTTAATTTAAAAAATAATGAACAGAGATCTAATTGCCATTTACTATTGCACAGAACTATTGCTGAAGCCAGATAAATGACAAGGCAGCCACCCATTTCATTAGCTGATCTCAGCTGGCAGCTCTGCCTGAGGCACTGGTGATCCCAGTAGTCACCAGGCATTGCTCAATCCTCTCTTACACTTACTTGCTCAATTGCATAGCCAAAAGACCCACAACTCTTAACAATTCATTATTGAAAATTAGCTTTTCACTGTTAGCATTTTTAAATTGAGTAATTATATCTTTATGGCCTTACAAATACATTTATTTTTTTTTACGTACAGATAAATCTTCCATTCCAGATGAAGAAATTAATGAATAACTTACGCTGTTAAATGATTTACTTTTTACCAAAGTCAGCTCCATCAAGAAGAAACATTTGTCACGCAGCAGCAACGATGAGCCCAGTACAAACAACAGAGATGCTGACACACAGACAAAGCATCCAGGAGTAAAATTCAAATATCTTCCATTATCTAACCCATATTACCTGGTAATTAAGAACTACGCAAGTCTTGTGAAACAATTCCATGTTCTAAGATGCTAAGAGCCCTTAGCTCTTCAGCTGCTGTCAGTGTTGCCCGTGGGTTAGTTCTAGGCATCTCCCTATAATGCAATTTATTTTTCTTAAGTTTACTCTTCCTTTTGACCGTATAGTCAGCCAAGTTGCACGTGCCTTGCTAAGGCTAAGCTTTCAGGGCACTTTATCACCAGATGAACATATCTAAAATAGATGTTACTAATTTGGTCATAAATCTCTTTGTTGTTCATTTTAGTGGGAAAGACCTAATGTAATTTTCAGCTCTATCTTAATGTACAGTAATGTGCTTCTTGAGATTTGGACATTACAGAATGTACACAAGATTCAGCTGTCCTACAAAAAATGATACAAGGGATTTTAGTCTAGTGTTGGAGCAGTATATATATGAAAGAGGTGGATAAATATGAATATGATTGTAGCTGCTAGCCTAAGTGTATCAGAAAATAGTTTCCTCAAAATATTTAAATTCCTTGAAATTTCTCTAGCTCAGTCCCACATACTAACCATTAAATATACTAAAATAGTCTTTTTTAAAACATTTTTTCATGCTACCCTCTTTTTTTTTTTCCTCCATAGTTAAATGCCATGCAGATGCAAGAAAATACATCGTTCTCTTAGGTTTACACACATAGTTTCTTTTCTGCAATAGAATGGCCTAAGTAGAGCTGGCTCAAGAGTCAGTAGTGTTGTCTGTCTGCCTGTGGTGATATGTTAGGAGGTAACAGGATATAAGGAATAAAATAGATACTCTTCCAGAACAGGAAAAGAGTTTGAAAGAAGCCAGAGAGTGTCATAGTCCTGAAAAGGTCTTTGAAAGATACTTAAGAGTCTGACAGCAAACAAGCTTTAAGTAGGAAAGCAGGCTAGACCTGCTGTCTGCTTCGTTATCTGAAGTCCTTCGTTATCTATAGCTCACTTCTCCCTGCAAGTTGAAGGAAGAGCAGTGCCTGAACTCCTAAACTGGTAAATCTGAGAGTCCCCGCGACAATTAACAGCTGTCAGTTAAGAGAAGAACCACGATCCTAAGCAAGCCTCTGAACACAGGCGGTGAGCGTTCACACCGTGGGCCTGTATGGGACTGGAAATTAGAAGAAAATTGTTCCCCCTTCAATATTTAAGCTTCCCTTAGCTAGATATGTTTACCAGCTGGTAAACTGGTGGTGTTTCTTTAATATAGGTAATTCTTTAGTATATATAATTTCATGACAGCATATTGCTTGCTATGCAAAGACTTTAAATTGACTTTCTAATTAATGATTTCCTTCAATTTGCATTTTTTTACCATCTCCTTTCCAGAGAAGGCACGTACTTTTATGTCAAAGCCAGAAGCTACTGCAATAACTAAAGTAAGAACCAGGAAAATACATAAAATTTCTTTTATATACAAAACAAGTTTGTTACGTATCAGGAGAAGCAACAGACAGAATTCCTACTTGAGACAAAACCTCCATAATTTAGGAATCAAGGTGCACTTCTCACAGTGTAAAAGTTAAGTGCCTTCAACCACGTGTAACAGCAGCTGATGCATCATTGGGATAAATTCTGATCACACGAGCTTTGTAAATGAAAGGTGTGTTTCCAGCTTGGAGATGGCATCATACCTAATGACATTAATGATGATTGATTAGTGTAATTGTATTCAAACTAAATGCAAAATACCTTTCAAATAGCTCCTTTTTTATTGCAGTGTAGATGCATTCAGGTACTTATTAAGACAACCTGTTAAAATACCTGAAAGGAAAATGCAGATTAATAATAGGACAACCTGATAATACTGCACTTGCAGCATTGTGTTTTTCTTGTACTATTAATAGGAAATGTCATCATTCTGGGGAAATACGAGGAAGAAGCTCTTAGCATTAACTAGTATTGCACGTAAAACAGAAAGATGGGACATATTTTAGCTCTTAAGTGCATGAGCCCTCTTTTTGTCCTAGTAATTTTACGTTTTATTGAAGTATTTCTGCTTCTGGTTTGTTTGCTTTCTTATCAGAGAATTATCCTTTCTGTTTTTCATGTGCAACTTCAAAATTATCTTGGAGATGTTTCAGTTCCTGGGAGTCTTCTTGGAGGGTTTTTATCATCTGTATTTCCTCCAGACAGAAAGAGCACTGCTGAAGAAGCAGAGCTTGAGATGGGAATGTGCAGCCCTTGCTAATTTATACTAAAATGTATTTGCTCACCTGAATGATTAATTCTGGTTATCTAGGGGCAAGGTGTCACACCCCAGCTACTCATTTCATTGCCTGATTGATTTCTGATAGCATGAATTATTTTACAGCAATTTATTTCTACCAGCAGATGAAAAATTTTGGATGGATTTCCTACCCCGAGATGTCCCTTTAATTGGCCAAAGCGGGGTAAAGAAATTCCACTCCGTGCTCTTAGTGCTATCAGCTCAACTGTTTGGACTTTTAATACAAACTATGAACGAAATGAAAAATTAATTTGCCGAGAACTGACAATTGTAATTGCAGGCGTGTGCTGCTCACACAGCCAGTGTAAAGACCAAAGCAAAGGAGACTGAAGGCAGGTAACTAGTCTGAAGTGCCTCTGAGATTCTGAGAGCTCTCTGGGTATGAGTGTGTGAATTAAGTCTGCTTTCCCAGAACAGTGTCCACATCGCTGCAGGAGGCTGAACGCGGAGAGTTGCCTTCAGCTGGCCCGGATTAGGCATGCACTTGCAGAAAGAACCCTGCATATTTATACACAGCACAAGTTAGTAAACATTTGAACAAGTCAGTTACTGTGGGAAAAAGCCCTATAAATTTCACCAGGCTCTGGGAGGAGTGTTATTTATTCATTGTTAAAACCTCACAGTGTCTGCAGCTGTTCTTACAGATTTCATTGAGAGGCAACTCTGGAAGACCGGAGAATCGATACTGAAATAATTTCCTTTACAATGAGGAAACCTGAATATGAAACTTTACACGATTTTAAATCCCCGTTGCTTATTTTATTGGGTGCACATTTTCATTTCCTACTCCAGACATGGAGTATGCTGTCAGAAAGATCACGCTTGAAGTTCAAGTGGAAAAACGCAAGCACGCTCTTACTTAAGCACTTAAGAATGTGTCTTTCCTCTCTTTCTTCTCTCTGCCAAATATCGATTAACAAATATCAACTACAACAAACCTGGTAAAAATGTGCATTAGAATAGACTGTCAAGCTCACAGTCATTTTCAATCTGAGTCACAAAGAAAAAGTGTTTTCAAATTTTGTTCTGCTTTAGGCGAGAAGGATTCCTATAGAAACACATGCTTCATATATATTTTTCCAGTCCCATACATGCATATATTTAGTCCAAGAATTTCCATGAGTCTCAAGCAGAATTCTCTGGCAAAATGCCCTCCGAGGGAGGAATCAACAATTCCCAGTTTCTGAAGCCTCTGTTACCAGCTGTTCTCTCAACTACAGCGTTCGATCGAAGTGAGGGTCCTTCTTCATCTGCGACCTCAAAAGGTCAGGTACATCATGAAGAATGGTATTGGAAATGTAAATACAAGGTTATCAGATTTATAATAGAAGAGTATTACAGTGATACCTAAATAGCATATTGCAATAACTCTATGTTAATATAGATAGTGTGAATTTAACAGAGATACAATTCAGATACAGTTAAGGGGGTGTCAGATATCACTAGTGAGGGGAACATGCAATATTTTTAGGGCTAACTAAACATGTCTCCTCAGTTTGGCACCTTCCAAAGCGACGCTAATATCTTTCATTTACCTGTAATCTTTCACTGAGTGAAATTACACAATTTGTTGACAATTCACCCAATGAAAGAGAAATGACCAAAAGCAAATGGCCCTGAAGATCTGAAATGCCAGCAATTTGGCAATTTCTGTGATTGCATCTACCCAGTGTTCTTGCCTGTATGGGTTCATCTACTTTTGTTGCCTCCTGCACGATGTTGCGACCATAAAACAAAAGTGAAACCCAGAGACTTAAAGAAACACTGTGAAGCGTGAGTTAACCACCTTGATTTTAGATCGGGTTACTGCGGATGAGGAAGGAGAAGGTGACTTCTACAGTTTCAGGGGCTAACAGAAATTCTCTATTTGCCACATCAGTTTTTCACCAAGGAAAACAATAATGCTCATTTTTAATTACTTTGGGATTTTTAACCACCTAGATATTGTTCAGAAAAGAAAGGACTGAAAGTAGATAACTTTAAAACATCGGTACTAGTTATTTAAACTTTTCCCCCAGTCATTAGCAGAATCAATGAGCTATTTACATTTAGTCCTTGTTTAGGTAATACTTTCTGTGGGATACTGAAGATTTTTTAGGATGATCTCCTTAATGTCTGTTAAACAAACTAATGCTGTGAAAATTGCTCTTTATTCTTTCACAAATACGGTTCTATTTATTTTTTTTTTTTAAAAGCACATAACTCACATTGTCCCACACTAAATCTAGTTGGACTCTTGGCTCTTCATATAAAACTGTAAAAGTAAGTAAGTTATTTTAGTATATATTTACACGTTGCATATAAACCCGTAAAAGAAGAACTTTCACACAAGATTATTTTAAACTCATCTCTGTGTAAACTCTGTAAACTGTGTACTCTTATTTGTCAGCAAACAGTTGAGAATTTCTCCTGTTCATAATTTCTTGCCTTCTGTTTGACGATGTAGGAGGGTGTCAGCTATAACTGCCTTCAAATAACAAGCTAGGAAAATATTTGAATGCAGACAGGCATATAATTAAATAGAGAATCAAATGAGAGAGGCAATATGCTATTATGGAGCGGGCATAATTCCCTTCCTCTCTAGACACAAGTTTTCTCAACTGATTTAAGTATAAAACAAATAAAAAAGCACATCCTCACAAAAAGGCACAATTGCCTTGAAGTTTACCCTTTTGAATACCTTTTCCCTTTTTTTTTTTTTTTTCAGCATTCTAAAAATTTCTTTGTTGCTCTAGTTACTTGTAATTTCTCAAATTAGAGTGCGATGGGAAGAAATCACAAAAAGAATTCCTTGTGTTATGGCATTCAGCTGCAAATTCCACATCAGTGTGCGCAGATATGCACAGAGTTATGCACAGGGTCAAATAACAGGCTCACTAATTTCACATTTAAATACAGAGAATGTTAGTTCCTGTCCCAGAGTATTCCAGATGCATAAAAGTAACTAAAGACAATCCCAGTGCAATTCACATTTCACCCCAGAATAGAGAACCAGTATCCTGGCCAACTTCTGAAATGAATTTGCTGTGTCTCGGTCTTTTATTGATCTCTGAAAACTACAGCAGAGGATGCCTGGAGAAAAAGCTTCTTGCAAAAGCAAGATCTTGCCTCTGGAAATGGCAGTGGGTGTCTAATCAGCTGTACCTGTCTTCTGCCAACATAACCCTCAGCTCCACCATCCCAAACTCAGTCCCACACCTGAAGAAGCTGGAAGACCAAGATGGCATGCAAACATAGTGGGGAGGGTTGGTGTAGGATAGTAGCTCCTGCAGGCTTCCTACTGAGACCCGCTGGGAAAGGATAAGAACATATGATGAATAATAAAAGTGCCAGGAAAGATTTTGTGGTGACTCTGGAATCTACTTAGAGTCTAAAAGTCTAAGCTTCAATTAATGGTGGCTGGACTTGATACTTTCTTTATTATCTAAGGTTTGAGAAGTGTGATCTCCAGCCTGGCCTGTAGTAAATCTCTGTATAAGTTAAATAACTGTAAATGAAGCTGTGAAGGTACCAATTGAACTGGAAATGTTTGGAGGGGGAGTGCTACGAAATTATATTTTTAGTAGGAAAATGTGTGTGTTCTATGTCAGTTATGACTTGTGTTTGCACGGCACTATCTGCAGGGGTCAAAATGACCAAAGACCAGTAAAAAAAGGAAACTTCGAGCTTGACAAAAAATTTGGCATCTGGTAGAGGAAATGGAGGCTGGAATTCATTGGGTAAGGAATTTGCGGTTGAGCACAGAGGAGAACTAGGGGTGGCTTTGCAGGGTTTAGGCCTCAATCATAACAACTTCTACAAAAGGAAAATGCTGACTATTTACAGTTTGTATGTCATGCCCTTCGGGAGTATCGCAAATGTTCAAAGGGCAGAACCAAATGTGTTTGAAGGGAAAGGTGCATTTACTTTCCCAACTCCATTTACACGGTGTTCAGTGAAGCAGGTACCAAGGTTGCATCGAGACCAGCATGGAAACTAGGCAATTTTCTGCTCAGCTTTGCAAGAGTTCTTTATACCTCACTCACTAGCGTGGCACTGGAGAGTCATTCCAAAATACATTAAGCAGCATGATTCTTGCCTGTTTGCTCCCTCATCTTCTTCCTCAGGGAAGATGCCTGGACAGTGAAGTGTCATCTTTTGGTAGAGTTGGGTTTATTATAAATGTGTATGGTGCCTCTGTGGTTTTGCTAAAGAAGGTTAAATAAATGTGTCCTGTCCTTTGAGTGGAAGGTCAGGTTTGTGACTGTCCTTCTATCTTGGGATATTTATTTCACAGTCTCAGAGTGGTCTCCAAGAACATTGTGTCTCCTGAACAGACAACTTTTATGACAGCATTTACCCTCACTGAGGTGGAGATAGGGAGCAAAGGGAATGGTCTGCAGGGACAGATGAGAGCAGTTGTCAACACTAAGGTGAAGATGCTTTTTGGCCTTTGTGGGAAACCCCACTGCGATGAGAAGGACCAAATCTTGCTTTTGACTTCTTTGCGGGAAGACATTGTAGACAGCTGAGGACAGGTCTGATGATACAGTCAAAATAAACAGCCTGGCTGAGGGCTTTTTATTCTAGGTGAATTGTTCAAAGTGCTGAAAAGCCTGGTGACCAAATACATCAGAGTCTTGTAGTCCAGCCAGGAAGCAAGTGAAGCATGAATAACCGAGTAACGTGTCACTGCCTGCCAGCATGGGATGGAGTCCTCTAGCCAATCAAAGATCATAGAAAGCATTACTCATGGGTAATGCTATGTCCGAACTTAGCACAATCAAGGAATGCACAATCAAGGAATGCAAAAGGACTTCTAAATTATAGATTCGGTTGATCAATTACAGATGTGGATCGACCAACTCCAAAGAAGACTGCATTTTGCACTCCTCAGAAAGGCTTTCCTCACATCATGATTCTTGCATGGGTTCTGTTTCACACAGCTGTTTTTCATCCTTGGGCTAACTTTGTCCAAGTACAGATTCAACCAGACAGAAACAGCAGTGTGGCTGTACAGAGTGAGTAATAGAACAGTGTGTCATCTACCTTTCTCTAGTACGTGACTTTTTGCCACCTGATCAGTTTGGCTTGATAGTAAAACAGATCCAAGCGAGATTGTTCTTGAACTCCACGTGAACAGCCTGATAGCGTTGAGCAATTATTCATCACTGCAAGGCTGCAGAAAGGACACAGAGCAACTTAGTGCCTTCTCCAGCATCCTTCCTTTTCAAAGAAAACAACTTATTTTCATGGCTGACCATCTCAAGTGCTGCAGGAGGATATAGGAGGGTGTGAAAGTGCTAGTTGTCTGTAAGTAGTAAATTCTATTCATCTTAGAGACATTTAGCCACTCAAGATAAATGGCTCTGTAGGTCAATGGCCAGGCCTGAGGTCAAGTAATCCTATTTCTCCTGTGGAGCAAGTGCTTGCTTGCTGGAACACACAGGGGACTGACATGTCATCCACACTCGAGCTCTGCAATATCTGCCATTTCATTTTTTTGATCATAATGGAAACTGAAGATTTAGCAATGGGAATGGTTAAAGACAATGAGCCTGACAGGATTTTTTGACCCCATTCTTTTCCAGCCTTTACTTTCTTATTCCTAGCGCAGAACAAACTAGTGTTTGGTCAATACAGATATCCTGTAGCGTTGCTTTATATTTTGCACATCAACATTGCAATGGGACAGGAAAAAAGTAGCAATATGTGTTTACTAGTTGGCAGTTTCCTCTACATAACTACTCAGGAGGTTTTTGATGGGGAAATATAACTGCGTCAGCAATATTTCTGCTAAGCAAAGGCAGTAGCTCTTGTAAATGTCTCGACACCAGCAGAACAGAATTAAGATAGGATTTTATTTGCTTTAAGGAACCTATTACATTGCCTCACAGATCTATTGTTCTTCTTTGAGGGAATCAAGAAGTCTACAGACAAGGCAGAAAAATTTACCAGAGTCTGTACAGATTCAAAAAAAGTCATTTGACAAGAATAACCAAAAAATACGCTGACGAGACAGGAAAAGCCCTTGTGTCACCACAATTGTTAAAGAAAGTAGAAGACACAGGAGTAAATGCCAGCTGTCACAGACTACATGGAACATCTGCAGGACCTGTGCCCCAAATTGTTCATCATATCTGAAATGACCAGAAAAAGATGTGAGTCAGAAAGAGACACGATGCGCTGCTGATGCTGTTACACATGTAAGAATGAGGGCTGTAAACGGACCGCAGAAAAGCCTTGGGAGATCGACTAAGTACAAAAATAGCAGAGGAAATCACATTTATGTAAACAAATGCAACATGACACGTGAAAAGACAATCCTAACTTTGCATACAAATCTAATGATGGCCCCAAATCGGCTATTACTACCAAAGAGTGAGATTTTAAAGATATAATAGGTAATTACATGAAAATATCAACACAAATACCAGTGTTGAATAATGATTTAAAAATGAAATTAAATTAAATTAAATTAAATATAAAAAGCTATGAATCGCTATGAAATGAATACCAAACAGGACAATAAATGTCATTATGCCACTGGGTAAAATCAGTTCTGTGCATTATGAACACCAAGAGAGTGCCCGAGAGGATGTGGCAGAAGTGAAAAGGTAGAAAGTAACCTAGCAAGGATCACTTTGAACCACAGAATGGCCTTCCTCTAAAGTAGAGGTAGAACAGAGTAAGTTTACTAAACCTGGCGAGAAGAGAGCTGGGAATATGAGAAGAGGTCTAGAAATAAAGGGTGGCGTGAAGAAGGTGAGTAGAGAATCTGTTCTAAAACATCTGGGAGACATCAAATGATACTAGCAACAAAATGCACTGTAGATACAAATGTGCAAAGCATTACAACTCATTTTTCATCAGAAAGACAGCTGTGGGTTCTTAAATAATCTTAGACACGAGATGAGCAAATTTTATGGTACTTCAATCTACCTGCAACACTTCAGTGTTTGCCACTGACTGAATCTTCTTTATGCCTAGCGACTCACCTGAGAAACCACATTCTCTTACTTGATTCTTTTCAGAAACACACAGCTTTGGACATTTTTGTGTTGCAAAAAGCATGCAAATAATAAATAGGATGCCAAGTCGCTAAGGTCTGCAAGCTTAAATTCTCTTCCCTTCAAAACTGGGGTGGCCACAGGAAACCATCCCTGGTCTGTAAGGTCTTCAAAACCATGGCCATGCGGTTTTTTTGGAGAGTGCTGACTGGTAAGGACTAAACCCACTAATAATGCCCCAGTGCAGATGACCATGGGAAAGAACTCAGGCTCTGGTGCTGTTTTCTTTACTAGTACAGATGCCAACACTGATAGACGAAGAGGAAAACCAAGGGTATGACACATCTGCTCGGAGTCCCAGGGAAGCCAGGGAAGGCTGTGGTGACTGATCCCTTCCTTCTTGTGATTCATGGGCCACTTGCTGTAGAACCGTTTAAAAAACTCAGAGTGAAAAGGTGTTTTCTTACTTATGGAGCACTTATCCACAAGTAATCTGGGATGGGGACTGTAGGGAATTCATAGATATTTCTGGGTTAAATTTGTGCTATGTAGACATCTATCGACAGCCAAAGAATGATAGCAGCGAGTCTTTGTAAGTGTTGTACAGTCTAGAGCTGTGTGAATGATGTCACTGTGTTTGGAATCATTCCTAAATCACATGAAAAATACTCATGGGTTGTAGTATGTGCAGCTGAACTTTGCCAGCTTTCATTTCAGGAAGGCAGAAATATTTTTTCTTCTTCACAGGACTTACCACAGAATCATAGACACGTTGACTGGAAGGTATCTCTGGAAGTTTCTAACCAAACTTCCCACTCAACACAACATGGTCAGACAGGGCTTTAGCTGTCTGAGCCTTGAAAAGTGGAAGGAGGTTCCTCCATCTCCCTGGACTCACTCTTTAGTGCTGCACTAGCAGTCTAATAAAGAAGTTTTTCCTAATGTCCATCCTGAACATCCCAAGCCCCAGTCAGTGGTTATTGCACCTCGTTATTAGATGATTAGATGAGGACAATAACTTCCTCCCAGTGTAGCCCACTATGCAGTTTGCCTTACTGTCCTCCAGAACCCAGTCTCAGCTTAAATGTGACTCCTCTTTGTCCCCTGTAACACCCAGGTCTTTTTCAGCAGAGCTGCCACTCGGACTGTATGTATCCCTCTGCTGATAGAGGAGCATGTCTTCGTGTCCATAAAAATGGTCAGGTTGCTTTTTCCACCGCATATTCAAACACTGAACAGCATTCAGCCCTTTTGTGACACAGTTAATGACAAAGTTGAGGTGAAAGGAATGCAAATTAACCAATGGGTCAGCAATTATGATTTTGTTTGGACAGGACACACATCAGGAACCCAAACTGTGGTGACTTATTGTAGAGCTCATCTGTCCTTGCTTCCAACACAGAAAATGGCTCAGAATAAGAAGCATTATTCTGTTTCCTTCACATGTGCTGTGCAAAAAAAAATACGTGGCTTTCTGACGATAAGGTTCATAACAAGTGGAATATATTCATCCAGCTCTACTAACGCTTTTTAAACAGAGAATGAACTTATCATGTCAGATGTGTGGAGTGGTGCATTCTTCAGTGTTCAAGCATTGCACAAATTGCAGCATCTCATGACAAGGTATCAGATAGTTGTTCAGTGCCATTAAAATCCATTCTTTCCCTCATTCAGACTGATAAAAGCCTCTCACTGAGACTGTGAGTGTATTTGGTTATACTGTATGAGGCTGTCACTACGTGTCTGCCTGTTCTCCCAAGTAACAAGCGATAGGACAAGGGGAAACAGACTCAGGTTGTGCCAGGGGAGGTTTAGGTTTGATATTAGGAAAAATTTCTTCCCAGAAAGGGTTGTCAATCCCTGGCCCAGGCTGCCCAGGAAAGTGGTAGAGTCCCCATCCCTGGAGAGATTTAGAAGCCGTGCAGATGTGGTGCCGAGGGACAGGGGTTAGTGGTGCCCTGGCAGTGCTGGGTTAACGGTTGGACTTGATGATCTTAAAGGTCTGTTCCAACCAAAATGATTCTATGATTCTTCGATAGTTGTTTTCAGTAAATACCAAGTAGCACATATGTTGAAAGCTAGACTTGCTCTTGAAGACCAGTTGAAGACCAGCAGATTATTTTCAGCGGGCAAGAAAACAGAACTTAAAACTACAATCCATTCCCTGGGAACTGGAAACTTTTCTGAAGAAAAAAATGTTCACAGAAGATCAGCAACATACTGAAGCCAGCAAAAAAATTGAATACATCCCCATAATTCAGAAGCCAAGTTTACTGACTATAAATCTGCAGCAAAATGCCTGGAAAACCACAGAACAGACTTGCAGCCTTGACAGTGTTTTCCCCCCTTTCTGATGTTTCAGCATCAGCAAGCCCAGGGCACTGCTCAGATGCTCTGAGAGAAAAAAGGTGCCTCTCCCCTATCAATTGTCCAGACAGTATGTGTTTCATGCAGACTTCTCCCCATCGCTGTAGCTGTGTCTCTATCATGCCCATGTTGTTCTTTTTCAGTTGCGGAATAAGCTCTCGAGCTCTGTATTCTCCACTTCTGCTTAGTTACAAAACAAGCAGAAGCAGAAATCATGCAAACTGAGGCCAAAACTGTCCAAATTTTTGCTGGATAAGCAGGTGGTCTCCTGCCCTGTCCTGCTGGATGGAAAGCTCCCCTGGTGAATCGAGTTTTTTGGAGTCTGACAGAGCTGTGCATACAAGCTGAAAGGAGAGGGTACACCGTGTTCCCTCCAACACCATTACCTGGGGCAATCACACCAGGAGGCCCTATCAGGAAGGTTGAAGTGTCTTCTTTTCCACTCAGTTCAGTTCTATTTCTTTTCTAAATTTAATAACCCACTCTGGTTGAATGCATCCATCAATGACTAAATCAAGACTTCTTCCTACAGTCCCTAAGAGGACCAGCCTGGAACCTCTTTTCATCCCACTCAAAAACATTTCTCTCAGATGAGCCAAACCCCACAGAGCACTGCCTGCTCCTATTGTACCCTCCAACACACCAAAGTCCATCTCTCAGGCACTTACAGCAGAGCACCATAACATCTTTCCTACGCCTTGATCTCCCACAGCATGCACAGTCCTCGTCCTACCAACCAGCCGCACTAAGGGCTTGTAGAGCAGGACTGGGGTGGCAGCACTGCTCTTGCCACCAGTGGGGGACCATTAGCAGGACCTTGTGTGGAGCCTGCTTCCATCTATAACCTACAGCTCTACCCACAACACGCTAGTGTCTAAATCAGCTTAATGCCTCCTTCCTCACTGAAATAAAGGACAATCTCCCTCTGTCAAATCCTTGATATTTTGCTCCTGATTCCTTTAGATCCTGGTGTTACCGTAAGACATTTATGATAATTCATTGCTACAGATTGTATTGATACAGGTGGTGGAATAAGTTTTTTATTTAGATTGTGTTTCAGTGTGAATTTTTCACTGAAATCAGCAGCAAAAATTCTACACATTCTTTAGGCATTCACACTTTTCCATACCAACAGAGGGAAGGGCTGTACAAAGGAAAAGGTAGGGAGGAGTGCCTAAAAGGCAGGTATCTTCTGGTGACAGCATTCCATCTTCCCAAAATACTACTTAGACAGGTTTTTGCAAGTCAAGTGGTAGAAAAGAACAGACACCGAGAACATTCAGCTCTTGTACACCTTTTACAGTCTGGTTCATATGAACTTCATATGAAGTTCTCCTCAAGATAGTGCTGAAAGTGTTTTACACTCAGCCATACTCCCCTGACTCTGCTCTGACATTTGTACGGTTCAAACACTTTCCTGGCCTGATGAATTTCCTCGGGAACAGTTGTATTTTAAAGCTGAAGAATGTACAATAAATTTGGCATTTTGAAAAACAAACTGAATTTTAACAGAACTAAGAGCAGTACCCAGCACAGTTTTTACTGCTACTCTCCTCTCAGAGTAACTTTGCTTTCAGTTGCCATTAGCAAATCCAGATACTAAATCCATTTTAATGATTAAAGGAATCGCTCAAGTATATAATGATCAGTCACATTTAAATATCTTGACCACAGTTCAAGAGATAAACATTCACTTTTCCTACCACACCACCATGGATGAATTCTGCTATTTGGTTTGACTGGGACTAATTTAAGGCATCGGAATAAATCATTTTGAAGTTGTCTTTATTCCTTTAGGACAACCTACTTTGATTTTATGAAGGAGAAAAAGGAAGACAGGCTTTCCTGCTAGGAAAGCAGAATCCAGATCCAAGGAGTCACATTACTCAGCCATGTCACTTATAGTAGAGCACAAGGGACAATGTTATCATTGGAAAAAATTGTAACATCCTTCGGAGGACTGATAGCCACAAAAAAAAAAACATTAAAAAAATTAAGCCACACAATAAGTTCAGCTTCTTTTTCTGAAACTTCTTAAAGAGTAAAAAAAAAAAAAGAGTTTCCAGAACATAGATTTTACATCTTGTTTTGCTCAGGGTTTTTTGGGGGCTTGTTTTTACTTTTTTTTCATTGCGTTGTTGTTGGGTTGGGTTTCTTTTTCAGAACAAGATAGTTCTCTTACTCTGTTTTGGACTCTCGCCAACTGACTCTTGCAGCTTTTCTACCATTTGCTCAGCTAATTCACCAATACCCAGTAGGTGGCCTCAGTGCATAATGTATTTCTTTACTCTTTTTTATTAATTGCACTTTTGGGTTTTTATTGCAAAATTTTTTTTTTCTTAGAATTTCCTGCTTTTCATCACTTTTTTTCAGCATTTCAGCATCAGCTGTTTGTTAAGAACTAATCCCTTTAAATATTACTCCTTTTCTGTTGGTGGATTTCTAGAGTGCAACTAATGATTTGGGAAAAACAAACAAACAAACGAAGGAAACTGTACAGTTCTGCTCTGGTTTAGAGACACCACCCATCTATGTCTGGATTCTACCTGTACCTCTCCTATTACACTCCTCGGGGCTTAGGGAAACATTTTCTTTAGAGAATGTGCCATATTATCCAGGTCCAGACAGACATACTCATGCGGGCTGACAGATGTGGCAGATCGTAGTCTTTTGCTCTGGATCTTTCAAAGAGCTATTGCTGATTCTGGTTGTCCCACATCTCCATCTTCAGAACTCAATTAACTTTTGGCACGCAGCCAGCCCCTGCTTATGAGCAAGGGTGTTACCTACCTTCGTCATCCTGAGGGAATGCCCTATCAGATAAAGGGAGGGAGGTTCTTTTGATACAAAAAGTGCAAAATGGAATCTTAATGGATTGAAGATCTTAATGATCCCATTTCTTGTTCTTGTGGGAAACCTTCCTTAGTTTCTAGGTGGGCAAGAGTGCCTACAGCTCCGATCACTGACAAGGTACTTGCAGCGTTTTGTATTTTCAAAAACCAGAATTACTTAAATGCAAGTATTTAAGACGTGTTTAAAGTGACGTGTCTACCCATTATCACAAAACAGGAAATTCTGAGCTTCACCAATTAGCGGAGTCACTTCTATAATATTTTGTCTTGATGAGACTTCGCATTCATTCTACTTTGTCATGTATCGTGCAATTAGTCCCGGAAGACA
>JAAGNO010015400.1:26052-70144 GCA_033439905.1 Ceryle rudis
TCTATAATATTTTGTCTTGATGAGACTTCGCATTCATTCTACTTTGTCATGTATCGTGCAATTAGTCCCGGAAGACAAGATCAGTCGTCATTTTCACTGTGACCTTCTTCTACACTGAAAGAAATGCCAGTATATTTGTGATACACATTTGCCCAGGAAGTATATTTGCCTATCATGGATCTCCCCAAACTTCCTGACCCTATTTTTTGTAGGGAATCAATATGTAAACTCAGTCTTTGGCTACTGCCAGTAAGCTAGTAAGACAGAAAGTCTTATAGTTTCCCCACCATAATGAGGCCTGAAACCAATTTGGCTAGGATCAAGGAAATATGAAGCCTCCAAATATTTCTGGAATTGCCTCACTATAAACTTTTTCAGAAAGGCAGATTGAAAAGTCCTATAATAGATGTGACTGTTTGCATCAAGAAGCAGATATTTTTAGATTCGTGTTAACAAGGGCTTTCCTAAGGGGAAGTGTCTGGTCCTATCGTATCCTAACACCACTCTCAGCTAAGCTTTGGATCTTCATTGCCCAACAATGTGGCCTCAGTACTGTCTTCACTTAAGGCTTCGTTTACGTGGGGGCGCGGAGGAAAACGTCTATCCAGACAAATTAAGTGGTCAATGTACATAAGTGAGGCTTTATTGCAATTTCATTCAGAAGAAAGGCAGTTTTATTTCACAGGAGGCTAAGATACGGTAACCTAAGCTACAGCGAATGAGAGCATCCACACGGAGGTTTAGTGCAACTTAGCATATGTGCATTGGTTTATTTCATTTTAACATTCCTGAGTGTCCCAGTGCAGGCAAGTCCTAAGAAAACAACGTTAGCTGAAATGAAAACTTGGGTTTGCATTTGTCCTCTCCATAGCCTGCTCTGCTACCATGGAGACAGACAGCTCGGTCAGAATCTAGTAATCTCATCTTCAAAGAAACAAAAACATTCTTGGTGAAAGAGCCTGCAAAGCTATTTTGGCCCTAAACGTGATCTTGCACCCTTCATTGCAATCCCACTTCATCACAAAAGAAAACAGAACGATTCTCTGCCACCTTTGTTTTCTTCTCATCCCTTTCTCTGAACGGCAGTCAGAGCTCCTATATTACGTATTGTTCCACAGGCAGCACAGCTCACGGGTCCTGCACATCACCCTGCATCTCCCCAGCAGCACCACCATAGCAACCCCATCCTCTCTCCTGCATCTCTTCTGCTCCTCAGCTCAACTTTTCCAACTCCACCCTACCAAGGCAGGACCCTGCAATACCTTCAGTCTACCCTTCCATGCCTAGCACAGGCTACTTAGCTCACGCCCTGCTTGTCTCCTCCCCGTAGCTCCTGCTGGTTTGGCTGGGGACTGACAGCACCCTCTCCAGATAGCGCTGCAGGACATTTTTGCATTTCCACGGTCAGTAAACAAAGAACAAGTTCAAGTATCACAATAATAAGAAGTGTAGTGTTAGCCACACGTGTGGCTAACAAACAAGGGAAATAGATGTAAAAATAAAGAACACGTGTTTAAATTAAAAACTAACATTTTACCTCAAGCACCAACAGAAATATAACTTGTAAGAGAAGAAAATCTTCCCTTCCTCACGCACCTAAGTCTCAGAGGAAGTGTGCAACTCCAGTAGATGTGAACGCAGGTTCAGGATTAGGGAAACACTGCCACAGAAAAGAACCCTTCGCTCTTTTGATAACAGTATAAAGTTATTTTACAGATGCACCTGCAGAGGGTCATTAGAAATTTTATTACTAAACTACATTGACCTATATGAGGTAAATAAACCTATCGACTGCTGATACCTTATCTTGTCCTGTATGAGGCAACAAATGCACACTAACTGCTCCAAATCTAAGGTGGCATTCTGACTTCTGCCCATAATAAGCTCCAGTTCATATTTCACTTCTGAGCCTTCCCATCTCTGATGTCTTCCATTCATCTCCAGTTCAGTCAGGCCTCAAGAGACAGTCACCAGCAACTGGAACTGTAGTGAGGCTGGGTAAGGCTGAACACAGCACGCCGACAGTCTTGCCTTCTCCATTACACGCATGTTTAGTTGCACAATACAAAAGCCCAGGACTTCCTTATTGCATTTGTCCCATTTTTCTTGGTAATAAATCAAATTAAGGTGTCGTTTTATTATGTATTAAATACCTTGGTGTGTACAATTTACTGTGGTTGCTACAGGTCCTAAACAAATGAAGGAATCCATCATTGCATCTACGCAGGCGGTGGCAGAACACTCGAGATGACATTCACAAGACACATTGATAAAGAAGAAACAGGAGAAAAGAAATGAAAGTGGGAATTTGGTGCAGGGACTTTCTACAAAGGAACACCAGAGACAAGATGCTGGGAACACACAGAGAAGTAGTGGCTCCACTGGAAGGAATGGTTATTCTGGGCATTAGATCTGAAAACCAGACAGCTCTGGCTCAGCTGTTCAGGACAGACAACTGCTGGCTCAGTGGCTCAAGGAACCACATGCCCTTCACTGCGTAGGTCTGTCACTTAAGATTTCACAGTCATAGGAGATTTAGCCATAATATTAAAATTACACACAGAGGAAATTCCTCTACGCTAGTACAAATGTATCTTGCTCTGGCAGGGAAGGGCCCCACTACCTCTGGGGCTGTTTAGCCTGGAGAAGAAAAAACTTAAGAGGGGATCTGATCAATGTTTATCAAAATCTAAAGGGCAGGTGTCAAGATGATGGGGCCAGACTCTTTTCAGTGGTGCCCAGCAACAGGAAAAAGCACAAACTGGAACCCAGGAGGTTTCATCTGGACATGAGGAAAACCTTCTTTGAGGGTGGCAGAGCCTGGAAGAGGCTGCCCAGAGAGGATGAGGAGTCTCCTTCTCTGAAGAGATTTGAAAACATGCCCAGATGTGATACTGTGCAGCTTGCTCTAGGAGAACCTGCTTTTGAAGGAGTTTGGATGAGACGATCTCCTCAGGTCCCTTCCAACCCCTGCCATTCTCTGATTTTGTGATTCTTTAAAATTAGATTGCTTTGTGAAACATGTTAACCTATCGAATCTGAAACCTGTGCACTGCACTGACCCTCAGAAATTCAAGGGCCCCCAGGTTTAGGCATTTTATGGACAGTTAATGTAACTTTCCAATGTAATTCTTCATTCCCTGACTTTCAACACAGACTAGACTACACTAGACTACTTCAGATGGAAGGGACCTCCAACGAGCATCGAGTCCAAGTGCCTGACCACATCAGGGCTGACCAAAAGTTAAAGCACATTGTTAAGGGCATCGTCCAAACGCCTCCTAAACACTGAGAGGCTTTGGGCATCAACCACTTCTCTAGGAAGCCCATTCCGGTGCTTGACCACCCTCTGAAACATTCTGCTTTTGAACGAAATGTGATGAATTTCTGGCTTTCTGTGGCTCCATCCAGTGTATGCTGTTAGAAGACAGGCACATGGAATTTCCAGTAACATCTAATGACCATCAAACAGCCACTGTATCCGAATTACAGCACTCAGTAAAGCTTTTAGCTGCCTTTTTTTTTTTTTTTTTTAATTATAAGGCCATCGAGAAATAATGTTCAGTATTAAAAACTTTGCTAGCGAATGTGTTAAATGCTTCAGAGGAAAAGTTAAAACGATGAGCTAGTTTTAAAGTGTTTACAGTTCAGTTTTCCACGTGGCAAAGCAAGTTTGCCAAACATGAAGGAGGTTTACAGGGAAGTACATGAAATAAAAGCCAGTGGGTCACCTGAATGCTGTGAAGGTAGGATAAATATTTGGCAGATGAAGAAACCCAGGTCGATTTCTCTTAAAAAAAAAATAAATAAGCAAGCCACTGGGTGAATTGTTCTTGAGCACTTTGCCTCTTACCCAGATTTCATTCATGTTTCATCACATGCAGAAACAGTGGTACGGAAGTGACATACAACAGAAACAGAACAGATGAGGAGGTGGACAGCAAGTTGTGGAGACAGACCCAAATATTTCAGCAAGATGTTGGAAGAGTAGGTAAGTCACCCATTATTTGTATGGGTTTGGAAAGAATTCTGCCTGTGGCCAAGGTACTCCCATAATTCCTTGTTAGAGGAGCTTTGCACTTTACAGTAACCTCTTAGTAAGTTACAGAGGGTGACTTACTTAATGGCTGGCATCATTCAGGCCAGCACCTTTCAAGTGCCAAGGAAAAGACATCAAGGAAGGCTGGCGCCAGAAAAATGTTGCTGCTACCCCTCTTCTCCCCACTAGCTCTTGTTCAGGCCCCTGCAGCAGGAGGCTCTCCTACTGCAGTCCTGATCTGTGTAAGTCAGGCTGGCAAACCGTGTCTCCGTGTGCTTTATTATCCCAGCTTTGACCACTATTGCCTCCCCTCCTTGCAGAGGCTTCTCTTGAGGGGGCAGCAGGCGTGTGGATCAGCAGTCCTCCTGTCCCTGTTTTCCTGACCTAACAGAAGGAGTCAAGGAAGAAGCAGATCCCGTGGGATATTCACAATGCATTCTCCATTTTTATATCCTGATGCTTAACAGGTTCTCTGGCTTTGCTGTATTGGGAACTGATCTGCCACCAGTCTCTCAGAGAAGATTGAAAGGATCTTATCAATACTTATCAATATCTAAAGGGTGTGGGTCAAGAGGATGGGGCCAGACTCTTTTCAGTGGTGCCAGCGACAGGACAAGGGGCAACAGGCACAAACCGAAACCCAGAAGGTTCCATCCGATCATAAGGAAACACTTCTTTCCTGTGAAAGCCTGGCCCAAGCTGCCCAGAGAGGTTGTGGAGTCTCCTCTGAAGAGATTCCAAACCCACCCAGACGTGATACTCTGCAACCTGCTCTAGGAGAACCTGCTTTTAGCAGGGCAGTTGAACGAGATGATCTCCAGAGGTCCCTTCCAGGCCCTGCCATTCTCCGATTCTGTGATAATCTCCTGCACATTTCATCATCCCAATATTCAAGTGTCTGGGCAACCCCCACCGTGTAAAGTCCTTCCTTAGATTTCTGAGGTCAATGGGGAATGACTGAAACACAGACAACCATTTCAGCAATAGGACTGGCAAGTAAAGGGTTGATTTTTAAGATTTAAAGAGAAGATCTGAGAATCTGTCCTCCCAAAAGTGTGTATGAGATACAGCCAAAGATTGCAGAGGTGATGTTTGGGAGACTGACAGAATTACAACGTAAATATGGATTGGCTAAGGATCTCCAACATGGAAGTAGATAAGATTCTCCTTAAGGAGGAGGGACTGTGGCCTGTTTCTGATCCCAAAAGAGCTGAGGAAGGCATGACACCACCAAAGGCAAGGCTGCGAGGAACAGGGCGCAAGCCAGGACCTGCACGTGATTTAACCCTAAACATCATAGGTGCGGAAAAAGTGATGGAAGAACATGAAGAAGCAGGTCCGGCTGTAGTATCTGTAGTATCTGTTGATCCGTGAAATTATCCGTCACCGTGAAATTGTGGGGTGGGAACCTGCTCCCATGTCAGCATCCGAGTGCTTCCCCGCTTCATGGCAATGTCCTCACAGGGGCACACCTAAGCTCTAGGCTCAGAGAAAACATTGTGGGCCCTGTGTTATGCTATCAGATGCCAATCGCCTCATCAGGTGCCACTGCTCAAAGGCCACCATTGACGCATGGAAATCCCGAGCCGAAGCTGCCGCTCGCTCCAGCTCAACCAGCGGCAGGTGCCATTTTGTGGCACAAAAGGCCCCGACACCTCACACAGCCTTCGCGGCGGCGCCCCCGATGCTGCCGAGCCGCCCGCGGCTGGGTGAAGGAAGAGGCCGCGGCGGCCGCCATGGCTGTGCCCTCGCCCGCCCTCAGAGCCCCCGGCGGGGCCGCTCGTTCCCCGGCAGCCTCCTCCCGCCTCCCGCCACTACATCTCCCAGCAGCCCCGGGCACGGGAACGGCGCTGTGGCCGCCGCGGGGGCTGCCGGGAGAGCCGTTAGAGGGCGGGCGCCAGTGGCCGCCCCTGAGGGGGTGTTGGGAGGGCGGGTTGGCGGACGCGGTTTGCTTTCCCCGATGCCTGGCCGGTAAAACTTGGCTGCTGGCAGATAACGTAGATACTGATTGTGTAATGGATTCCGTGGGGGTTGAGAGACGACGGTGCGTTACAGCGGGACAAGGACCCCCCCACACACACACTCCACCTCCTGGTTTTCCGGAGCATCAACGGCTCGGTGCACCATAGGAAGGAAGGGCATGGGTTTATTTTTCTTAGGTGCAAACTAAAAGGGGAAGGCCCAACAGCCTTGAAAAAAAAGCAAAACCACGTAGTCAGCTCCCATTTCTACCGGGACCAGTAACGGCAGCACCAGCCAGTACAGAGGAGGTTCTCAGCTGGCTCCCAGGTGGTTGTGTGAGGGAAGCGACTCTTTCCTTTTGAGGGCTCTGGTACTTAAGAGCTCGAATTTAAAAATCATTTGCTAAATTTATGACCTCCACAATCAGTTGACAGACATCCTGGGGAGGAAGAGCCGTTAGCGGGGTGCTGCGCCTGCGGGCTGGGGATAGGCATATGGACCCGTGCTCCAAAAACAAGGTTCAGTTCCTGGGAGGCCGACGTTGCAGCTCTGCACCACTTCATGGGGACTTGCGGCAGACCCTTGCCAGTAGAATTGTAGAAGCATTTTGGTTGGAAGAGACCTTTAAGATTATCAAGTCCAACTGTTAAGCCAGCGCTGCCAGGGCACCTCTAAACCATGTCCCTCAGCATGACATCTCCACAGCTTTGAAACCCCTCCAGGGATGGGCACTTCACCAACTGCTCCGGGCCACCTGGGCCAGCCCTTGACAACCCTTTCCAAGAATAAATTTTTCCTATGTCCAACCTAAACCTCTGGGACAAATTGTTCTATCACTTGTTCCTTGGGAGAAGAAACCGACCTCAGCTGGCTCCAGCCTCTTTCCAGGGAGCTGTCAAGAGCCAGAAGGTCTCCCCTGAGCCTTGTTTTCTCCAGGCTGAACAACCCCAGGTCCCTCAACCACTCCTTGTAGGACTTGTTCTCTAGACACTTCCCCAGCTTCGTTGCCCTTCTCTGGACATGCTCCATCCCCTCAATATCCTTCTGGGAGTGAGGGGACAGAACTGAACACAGGATTTGAGATGCAGCTTCACCAGTGCCAAGTACAGGGAGAGAATCACTCCATCAATTCTTGCTGGACTTACTGATACAAGCCAGGATTCTGTTGGCCTTCTTGGCCACCTTCTTATATAACCTGAGATTAGCAGATATATCATACATGTTTCTCATGAATCTTTGGTCTTTTTTTTTAGGAAAGAACCAAATCTTCAAAGCTGAGGTTTGGTTTTGGTGTCATCTAAACAAAAACCTTCAGGGCAACAATGCACAAGCTGGCCTGTGGATTTGCTTTGCTCAAAAAGGTAGAAAGATCACTGTTTTAATTCAGGACATCTGGTTGGTCTGTCAAAAAGGTGAAGGAAAAGGAAAAAAAGGAAAAGGAGAAAAAGGAAAAGGAGTAAAAGGAAAAGGGGGGGAAAAGGAAAAGGAGGAAAAGGAAAAGGCAAGGGGGAGGAAGAGGAAAAAGAAAAAAAAAGAAGGAAAATTAAAAATAAAAGAAAAAAGAAAAAGGTTAAAAAAAAATAAATAAAAGAAAAAGAAAGATTAAAAACCAGGATGGAGGTCTCTGCTGAACGTGATGGTTATGTTTTTCCCACATTCCTCACTGATCTTCCCTTAATATATTTTTCCATCTCAGTTTGTAGATGCCTATAAAATTTCCAGTGGGACTACGTGTCCCCGTATGGCAAATTTAAGACCATGAAGGCAAGAAGTCAGATAAAAACCCTGAGACTTTAACTGTACATGAGTGACGTACTAAACTGGAAACATGCACTTTACATACAAAAGCTCTTTTTTAGGGGAAATTCACACAGATTATCCAGCGCTCAAAAGGCAGAAAAGCAACATTCCCATGGTTGTTCAGAAGCTGCTGTAACGGGCGAGCACACCAACTGTGTTTGCTCCATTTATGCGTTGGGATCGTTAAACACAAAACTATTTTCTGCGGCTTCAGAAGTCCCTGAACTGAATGTGTCTGTACACGCTGGGGGAATAGCACTTGTGTGCTTTCCCTGTTCTCACACCGCTTTCCTAAGTGCGTGCTGCTGGTTACCCGAGAAGTAAAGCACTGGCTTAAGTAGATGTTTTGTCTAACACAGCGTGGCCGTTCTTCTGTAGAGAACTGTTTTACAGTCTGTACTGTACAGGTACATGAACTGGTTGTGTCGGATCAGCTCTGTAATTTAACTTTCTGAAATGAAACGCTTGCTTTCTTTAAACTGCTGCTTTGAACAATAATAACATTCTCTACAATCACTTTATATCGTGTCCAGTACTCCTGCATCACTTAGCTGACTGCTGAATCACGGAAAATTGGCTTCTACAAGAAACACTGGTTAGCAAGTACACTTTTATGGGTATGTCCTTGTATTATGAATGGCTTTCATAAAAGGGTTACAATTTGCAGCAGGAAAATCAGTCTGATTTTCAGGGTGCTGAGGAAAAGGGCAATTTCTTTTCTTCCATTTATAACTTGAGGATGACATTCACTTGTTATCAGCTACTTCTTTAGTGTGAGAAACTCAATAATCATCCGCTTCATCCACGCCATTAGAGAGTTTATGTTCCTCTATCACACCCCTCTTTCAACACCTATCGAAACCTCTTAAGCAAAAGCTACTGCATATTGTAACCAGCCTTATCCCTCTTCAGCGCACCTTTCAAGTTCTACAAGATCCTTTCTGAGATGGGGGAAAGATGCAGAGGAACTAGTCTTCATTCAGCACCGAAGATGTGGGTGCACTATGGATTCAAATCATGGCATGATTATTACTTTTCATTTTCTTACCCATTTCTTCCCTGAAAAACTATTATGTCGCTTCACAGGTTACTCTGACATTCTTCGCAGCACTCCCAGAGCTCTTTCCCTAATTCAGAAACAATCAGTTTGGGTTTAACAAGCAAGCGATTGTCAGCCTGACAGATTCTGAAACAAAACCTAGGCTAAAAACAGGTTCAGTGGTCATGTTTTGTCCAAGAGTAGTTTTCAGGGAATGCGAAGGATGTTGAGGAAAATAATGTTAATGGAACTATCCTTCAGCTACAGGAAGTTAAATGGGCAACACTGAAGCTTTTTTTAAATGGTTTTGTTTGGCTTTGAGCTATGGAATTAACACATTCTAGATTTCGAGTCTAGTACAGAAAAGTACTTCAGAAATTAAAGGAGCGAGAAGAAATACATTTCAAATAATGTAAGGAACCTACTTCACATTCAGAGAGATGAGAAATGCCACAGTGAGCGCTAAGATCTTATCCTGCATTCAAAAGTAATCAAAAGAAAAGGGGGGGCGGGGGGTGGAATCTGCCTCTGTAATAGTGAGCTGATTTGTTAGGATCCTCTGTGGGTGAGTTTCACACTTAGGTGATGTCTGACAAAAAAAAAAAAAAACAATATCACAAAAGTCAAAATCTTTGGCTATTCAGAGTCAGGTGTGGAAAAAAAGTTTGACTTGATCACTGAGATTATTTTCTAGGTTTTTTCCCTGCTTTTATTTGAAATGTCTTTTTCCATATACTCTCTAACTTTCTAACCCACAGAGCGCTACGCAGGCCAATAGCCTCGTTAATAAGCAAGAGCTCAAATGATGTATTTACACTCCTGTAAATACTCCACGATCAATGCTCATGAATTTACATGTTCTCTGACAAAATGGTTTCACCAAAATTTTTATGTGTGGATTTTCTGTGCAGCTGAAGAACCGAATCATTTAGAAATGACAGAGAAAAGCTAAAATGCAGCAATGCTGGGATTCTGCAAATAGCAGAGACTGAAGGATGAATGTCACTGCAGCTGGTAACTAAGTATGATTTCATGGACATAAAAGTTAATATAAAAATATCAGCAGTTTTTCCCTTTATAGCATGTTTCTTCAATTAATGCAGAGAAAGGCAGCAGCCTTTACTCCTCTCACAGCCGTGTGCGGCATTATCTCAACTTCTGAGAAATACACAAGAAGCCAAAATGGACCATCACAAGATGCACCGGCATGTTCTGGCTCCCACAAAGATTCACCGAGGGACAGAGGGTACTTTTCTTCTTGTTGAGAGGCACTTACTTCAGAATTGCCAATAAACCTTCTGCTTAACAATCACAGCAGCTGGTATCCTAGAAAGCAGGGTGCAGTGCTGGAAACTCCCACCTCCTTGAGGCCTATAAAATACAAAGTAATGAAAGGAGAGGGGAGCAAAGGACATGTTTCCTTTTATTACAGTAGCTTACAGCGATACAAGTACGGGAGGAGGCTGAAATAGTGGCCACATGTTAGAGAGTGCATTAGAGTACACTGAAAGGTCTGCACCTCACTGCCTCCAGGCTATTTACCATCCAAAATGAGGCAAAAAGCAAAAGACACTGAAAAAAGAGGGAAAAGCAGAGAAAGGAAGATTAGGTCTGGCAAAGAATCATTCTTTCTTTGTTTTCTTCTCCCCCTAATCACTTATCTCCACTTGCAGCCCCTACCTACCTGCAAGGCTGACCTGATTCCATCAGGGCACAGCTCTGCCAGCCCAGATGAGGTGTCCACTGCGGCCTCACCTGGAGTCTTCCCTCTGGTGCACAGAGGTTTAAATTAGTCCTTTGCTTTGTTATACCCTGCTGTTTCCATCCGTGTTCTCCTACAGTCCCTGCTTAGTCCTCTGTTAGAACACACTCTGCCACCCACTGCTTTCATGTACACTCAATTAAAACCTTGCTAACTTCTCTTTCTGGTGGCTGGCTATCAGCCGTGCTGCCTCATTTCCCAGACATCGCTGCAGACCTCAGACCTCTAGTGCTAGTTTTGCTTCCCTGCCGAGTCTCTAATTTTTCCATGTCAGAAACTTTGCATTACTCTCTATTAGAAAGAAAATTTTCCAAGTCCCAAATGGTAGGAACTTGCCTCACTGTTTACTCTTAAGTGAGGATTAGATTATTATGAATTATGTGGTTTGTTTTTTTTTTTAACTTCTCCCTTTAAATTCCTCCTGACAGCCTGTGTACATCTGTATTGTAAATGATGTTTTAGCCCAAACTCCCCAAGTAACCACTCACAAATATATTTTTTTTCATGGAGAAAGCAGATAAACCTCTTGTGGGCCGCTTCCTCCTGCAGTACAGGCAGGCTCTCTTTAAAAGTAGAGATACTGTGAGGAATATATACCACAGCACATAGGGGAGCATGCTGAGACAGTGAGCCAAGAGCTACATAGCAGCAATCTCTTTGCAGCTAACTGTAGTAGGCTACTGGTGATCTGTGTTCACTGTGCATCAAAGTTCTAGCATGTGCATTTTACATCAAATCCTGCTGGAGGGACTGGAACACACGGCACTGCTAGACAGGATCGTGATTTATAGCACCACTTGGACACGTACATGATGTCTGAGCATATGCTTTAACACTTCTGTATCACACTAGAATCATTTCCACCTTTTCTTTCGTCTCGCTGTTCTGAGTAAAACAGGTCAGCTCTGGTGACAAGCAAGAGCTCAGCCAGTGCTGCCTGCTCACGTGAGTGAGCCCTCAGCTGCCACTCCCAGCCAGGCCACGCCAAAGCTTGTTTGGGATCAGTAGACCGAATGCTTCTGTGCCCAGAGGAGATCAGTGTGCCAATTCCATCCCCGCTGCAGGGAGTTCAATAAAGTTCAGCACCCTTAGCAAATACGACTTCCAAGAGGTGATACTGCTGCTGCCATCCACTTGGCCTCGAGTTGCATCAGGGGAGGTTCAGATCGGATATTAGGAAGAAATTCTTCACTGAGAGAGTGGTGAGGCACTGGAACAGGCTGCCCAGGGAGGGGGTGGAGTCATCACCCCTAGAGGTGTTTAAAAAACGAGTGGATGTAGCACTTGAGGCTCTGGTCTAATGGATAGATAGATAGATTTTACGGTGAAGGTTGGACTCGATGATCCTAGAGGTCCTTTCCAACCCTAATGATTCTGTGATTCTATTCTACACTGCTGGGTGAAGGCGGACACCAGCAAGGCCAGAAACCTGTGCTGTACCTGCTTGTCCAGCATGACTCAGAGCTCTGCACATCTGATAAATCATAACCAGGTATTAGATTTGTCCTCCCGGGAGGTGGAAAATGTGGTTTTAGGTCCCTCACATCATCGTTCTCATAACCCTACTCTAACAGAGACTGGCACGCGTTTCCAGGGCTGAGGGGCAAACACCACTATAACCATCAGCAAACACCAGTTACATAAGAGCTGATGTGGTCACCTACAACCACAGGGGATAATTGGACTTTGGCATTAGAGGACTAACATAACAGGCGTTCCCATCTGGGTAAAGAAGGTAATTTCAGACACACCCCTGTCTCTAATGCTACCTGTTGCCAAGATTAGAGGCTTCTGCCCATGCCACACTTTGACATCCTATGGGAGCTCCGATTAAGTTATTGTTTTGCAGGCTTCCACTCCTCCTGCCATGCAAACCTCGGCACCGTGTGGGCATACGGTAAATTTGATCACAGAGCTGGCCCAAATGAAAAAGCAGACCCCAAATACAGGGTTTTACTCATCAGTTCTGACAAGGTTCACCACGCTGCAGTAAAATGCTCAGAGAATGAAAGACAAAGTGTCGGGTCCTGACACCAACCATCACACTGTAAACACAGCTTAACAAGCTGTCAGCTCTGGGATCTGAGCCGCCAAGGGCTAAGTAATGGTGATACTTAGCACTGGCGTGTCCCACTGCTGATCAGGATTTGTCCCTTTCTTAATTTGCTTTGCAAGGGATTGAAGCGTGCTTCTCAGTGCACCGAGCTGCTGGTTGTGTTTGCTGCGTAGTTAGTAAATACCTTGAAGAGATGTTAGCGCAGCACGTCTCACCCCCTCACCCTGACCGAACAGGACTTGGCACTCTTCCCAGATGTAGTGAATGGGGCACCAGTGGGTAATCGTTTGCCACTTCTAAAATTCCTGTATTTTCAATCTGCTGATAGAGGGAACTAGAATTCAATAAGCTCCTGTTATGACTCAACGGAAATGCGTATGGTAAAAGAAAATTCAGAATGCAACTCGGTCTTCTCTGTTCAGGATGACAATCCTTCCTTTGGGCTGGAATCTCCTTTGCCCCAGCTGGTTTTCTTCTGTGGGAATAAGAAGAACAATTCAGTTTTGAAGAATTCTGGCTAAGTGCTGTTTGCCCTACATCCATCATAGGCAACATGGGAGATATTTGACCTCTATTAACAAGGCACTAATTTTCAAACTAAGACCCGCTCCTCTCTGGGGAGTTGCAATATGGGACTAAGGACAAGTCTGCGTAGGGTGCAGTTGCGATGATGGACCTGCGATTGCTAAAGCAGCTGCCACTGCCACTGGAAACTTCTTAGGAGTCTACAAGTTTACCAGTAGGTGTATAGAATGAATCACAGTACATAGGCACCGGAGGTATTGCCTCTACTTCCTTTCCTACTTCTTGGCAGTTAAAAGAAAGCAGAAAGATCAGACTGTTTACAAGCATATTACACTATGTCACTTCAACAGCTGGAGTAGGTGAGGGATAATTAATGTTTTAATTTCAAAATATTGATCATATTTTGAGTGCTCTGATAGAAATTATTTAAAAAAAAAAAAAAAAGATTAAAAGAAAGAGCTTTTAAGAGAGCACGGTTCCAACAGCATACCAGGCTGTTGGGCTTTGTTAACCTAAAGTGAGGATGAGTATCCAAGTCACCACGCAGTTGCATTTATCCAGCTTAGACCAACCCTTACTCTCTATTTGTTTATCCTCCTTTGTTGTGACACAGCCATGGTCAAAAGTATCTGATGATGAAGTCAGTTGAATGTAAGAAAGAATCTGCCACAGATTATGAAGCATAAATAGCAGTTGAGTGTGCTACTGGTTACACCGTTCCACTAGAGGTGCCAATACCTACCCAACAACAAATGCCAAGAGCTTTCTGGAAATTAAAGGAGGCCAAAACACAGTGCAGCCCTCAGTGAAAAAAAAGGGCTACAGGCTAGCAGGACACTTGGGTAGGACAAGTACTGCAGACAAGCCAAAAAAGCCCCACAGAGTTCCTCAAACTTGTTCTTAGGACTTGAACGACCTTGGGTTCCTTTGAAAAGATCCAGCACGATGTTTTACAAAACACACAAACAACAGCAGCCCCAGTTCTGCGCTTCTGGCTTTTTGCCAGCGCTCACAAACGGTCCAAAAATAATGTGTGGCAAAAGGGAGACATCCTCATCTAATACAAATTAGGGTAGTTCCTTTCCTGGACTTGAATCAAGAGTAATGATTCCACTCGGGTTTCCTCTGACACCTCACTGTGGAAGACACTAATTTTACAGTCTTAAAAAGGGTTCCTTTACCTTAAGGCTAATTTTAGCCTTTCACCATCCAGACTAGTAAACTCAAGATATTTGGTGAGTTTTATTTCAGCGAGTTTTATTTCAGCAAGTTTTATTCACTGACTTTATTACTTGCAGGAAATCTTTGTACAAGCTGGGGAAAGGAGCCAGGTCTCCCACCTTCTAGCCTCCAACTCTGATCGTAAGGTCAGTCTCGATGTTAAATGTTGTTCATTTCCAAGTACTACTACAAAGCACGTTTTATTTAAACCTTTTTGAAAACTAAATGAGTGAGGTCTGTTTGTGTTTTAAGTCAGCCGTTGTAAACAATATGGTCCACAAAAAGAAAGTAGTATCCAACTCCAAATTTCATCAAGTGTCACTGTTTGGCTATCATTAGCCTCCCAAATTTACTGTATTAATACAATATTATATTAACTCCCACTAAAATATTCTAATCCAGCAGGAAATTTCCCTTCTGTGAATAGCTCGTGAGGGCACAGCAGAGACTAGACAAGAGCCTAGACACTGACCCAAACCCACATACCTTAAAGAAAAGACCTTTTGACCTCTTTCAGCAATACTTTAAATAGAATGTGCAGGGAAAACAAGAAAAGGATTTCTTTCAAGAGCACAGCACCTTCTCTTTCTGACTATGGGGAGCTACTTGTTCCAAGGCAAGCAAGTAAAGCAACCTGCTTCCTCGCCAGTATGAGCACCAAGTGTCGTCTCCATCCCTTCTCTTTGCGAGTGTTTGTGCACAGGGATTTCTCAAAATTTCTTTGGAAATTACGGGATCAAAAAGCAGATTTTTAAAGCTTACATTATGAATCGCTGTTGCCTATTCTTTATTACACAGTATGTTAAATCTGGTGTTCCACAAGCAAGCGTTTGCTTAATTAATCAGATGAAAATACCATTCAGCAGGCTTCCACAGAAGTATAAGAGCAACACAAATATACCATATGGAGACATATTCACGATCGCAGTGCCAAGAAAATACCTTCAGTTTTGGTTTGTTTTTTTTCTGGTGGTACTAAGAACCCTCTCCTCATGTGAACTTTCCTTGAAATTGTGACTATTAAGCACCTTATAGTTTTAGAGTTCTGCTGCCTAAGGATGAACATCAAGTTGAAAAAAGCTCCAAAACAACGCAGCTCTAAGGGATGAAAGTCTCTGCAACAGTAAATACAGAGCACTTCACAAAATTAGCAAACTTAAGGTTCTGCTCTGACTACAGCTAGAACCCATTTTGCAAGCTCAAGTCATGTTCATTCACTTGAAAAGACACCGCCCTGCGAAGGGAACGTTCACGCCAGCGAAACCCTTTCTGTGCAGCCTGGTTTCACACAGGGTTGGACCCCACAGAGCAGGTAATCTCTTCACACCCAAACATACCCTCGGGTGCAGGTTTGTTTCCATGAAGCAACAACCATCCCGAGTGTGGTAGCCTCCTTACACGGGCTTCCCTAAATCCAGAACACATCCCAAAATCCCTAAATCCAGAACTCATCCCAAAATCCCTAAATCCTACACATCCCAAAGCCCAATAAAGCCCAACAGTTTTCTACAAGCTTCCTCTGATGCCACAAGCGGCATCTACTCCTCCAGCAGCTACACCCAATGCCCTGCTCCCCTCCACACCCAAGGCCACCTAGGCTAATTCCTGCATCAGCCCTCCAACACAGATCTAGGCCAGCCACATGAAATCCACCTTCTCCCCATCACAGAATTGTAGAATTCCAGGTTGGGAGGGACCTCAAAGATCATGTGGACCAACCTTTCTTGTCAAAAGCATGGTCTAGACAAGGTGGCCCAGCACCTAGTCCAGCTGACTCTTAAAATTTGAGTCCAGTGTTGTGGACTTCACCACTTCCTTGGGGAGATTATTCCAATGGTTGATTGCTATCATTGTGAAAAAAATTTCCTCGTGTCCAGTCAGAGTCTCCCCAGAAGTAACTTGCACTCATCACCCTCATATTTTCCATGACAATCCTCATAAAAAGGGAGTCACCATCTGCTTTGTAGCCACCATTCAAACACTGGAACATGGTGATAAGGTCACCTCTAAGCCTTCTTCTCTCCAGGCTGAGCAAACCCAGTTCTCTCAGCCTTTCCTCATATGCCAGTGTCCCAGTCCTTGGATCATCATTGTGCCCCTTCTCTGGACCCTCTCCAGCCTGTCCACACCCTTTTTGTGTAGGGGGGACCAAAACTGAACACAGTGTTGCAGGTGTGGCTTGACCAGTGCTGAGTAGCGTGGGACAATGACTTCTTCATCTTTGCTGGTGATGCCTTTGCCGATCACCTTTCCAACAGATTTTTTTTTTTCCCCTCATAAAAATCAAAAGCATTTATAATTTTTTTTTTTTTCCTAAAGGAAAATAAGGGAAAGCGGAAGGGACCCGCTCCGGGAGCCCCCTCCCAACAAACTGCTCCCTCCTCAGCGAGCGGCTAAAGGGGTCCGAGCGCCCTTCCCACCGCCCCACCGACCGCAGCCCCCGCCGCTCCCGGCCGCCTGCCCGGGCCGGGCCGGGGCGGAGGGCAGCCCCTCACCCAGCCGACAGCCGGTGCCGGTAGCCGGGCCGGGCGGGCCACGGGCCGCCTTCCCGCGGCCGCCGAACGCAAAACCGCCCCGCCCCCGGGCATCCGGGCTGCCGCCATAAAGGCCGAGCCCGCCGCCTCACCCCGCCTTGTCCTGCCGCTGTCTCGTCTTCGCTCCCCTCGGCCTGCTCTCTCCCGGAGCCGCCGGGCAGGTCGAGGTGCCCTCTCTTTCCTTCAGCCTGGTGGGCGGAGGTACCCACCACGGCCGCGGGGGTCCCGGCATCGGGGGCGATACGGGCTGGGCGGGCGCTGGGGGACGGGGAGGGGAGCGTGGCCGGGAGTCGGGTTTCCAGCCGCCGCCTCCTCTCGCCCCTGCGAGGGCAGGTCCCGTTCTCGGGCAGCGCAGCGCAGTGCCGGGTGCCGCGGCGGGTCCCGCGGAGGCTGGGCCTGAGCGGCGGCGGGGAGCTGCCGGTCGGTGGTTGGGTTTTGTGATGATGTGAACCGTGCAAGCAGACGAGCTGCACCGGGTGACAGTAACGGTGTTTGTAGCGTCTTCCAGGTGCTGAGGAGGGTATCGTTACACCGCAGTCCTTAGACTGCGTTGGCTGTGGGACCACGATGTTTTTCGGGGGAGGGTCACAGCCTTCCAGATAAAATGAGCAAGCTCAGGCTTGCCAAGATCTGCTCAGGTGGTTGCATGATCAACCTTTTAACCCCTTGGGTGAGTGGAGGTGCTTGGTGTTTCAGATCCCAGTTGCAGTTCTGTCCTTGTGTTCCACAGGCACAGACAATCTGCAAGAGCCTCTCGGTGGTGAACAGAGTTGTGGTGGCAAAGTTGTCTGCACTTGGAAATAAATCTGTCTGATTAAGCCATTCCAAAACCTTTGGTACCTCACTACAGTGTAAGATCCCTCCACACTTATGTCTGTGTGGGTGTAGGCTTGTTAAAAATTGATAATTGATGTCAGAAGGAGTCTGAGATCTTACGTGGGCCAAAGGTACCCTTGGCTAATTCGCTTGTAAATAGATCCCTGCTCACTTTAGTTGAGGAGGCAAAATTGGCCAAGTGTGGTGGTTAATTTAATTCTATAGATAGACTTGGTTGCCATAGCTGGTGTAATTAGCAGTATTAATGCAGTGAGCCAATGAGAACGGAGGACTTCTGGCCCAGTCCAGGCTGGGTTAGACGAGAGACATGTCTGTGGAAATGAAGCATCTCACTGAAGGATGCGGAATTGGTGTTCTAATAGAAAGTCTCCTGTGGTTGGCCTAAACCAACTCTACTTCTCTGAGAAAGTCAGTACTTCTCTAAGATCTAATGTGCGGCTGGCCTCTGTTAGTCTGATATGGGATTATTTTGCTGAAGTTCTAAATTGGTCTTGGGTCTAATTGTGTATGATACTTTGAAGGCAATTTCCTTTCTTATTTTTCCAGAGGGATCAACTGTAACATCCATATCTATTCCAGGGATACCAGTCTCCTTCCATGCAGATGGGGGATGTTGCACTGAGTGCGTTAAGTTAATGGAATCAAGTTAAATTCAATAACTGCATTTATTTTAAAGATTTGTTGCTTCTGTTTTAGACCCAGCAAAGATCTTGTGTTTCCAAAACCTCGCTGTTTTCCTGGTGTATGGGAAATTTATTAATGCTTTTCCTGTGTAACTCTGGTTTTATTTATATCTGTTGTAGCTTTATAGCTACTTGTTTCCCTACCTGCCAAGTTTTTGACAAATGTTTTTTCTGCTATTTGAATAGTTTTAAGATGTCCTGATGTTTCTGCCAGAAAACTCTGAAAATAACTTGCTGTGTTCTAGCAGTGGCCTGTCCCTTTTCGGGACTGGCCTTGCTTCCCATACAAAACCCGAGACTCACACTAACGTGTGTGTTCATGTGCTAAATTTCAAGAACTTTGCTCAGAGTAGCAGAGATCTAAGTAATTTATCTCTTGGCACTTGTCGAACAGGATTACCTCACAGATAGCAATGTTACCTAAGAGGTGTAATCAGACCGAGCATGCAGTGCTGAAGGTTGAAGTGTAAGCACCAGCGTGCTCTACCTTGAGCTGAGAAGGAAGATATTGATCCTTCATACCGTAGTTCATCAAAGATTAAAACGTGCTTTGACCAAGGGTGCGTTTATTGCATAGCATTCCTATACTGGGAAATGAGTAGCATTCTTTCAAGGCCTTAAATGCCTGCTCGGTGTCAGAACTCCTGTGATGAGCACAGACTGAGAAGTTAAGCTCATACCTGAGATGGTGTGGTTCAAGCGCAGGATATTTGGTTACTGCAAGGAGGTGAAGAGAGGGAAGTCAACAGCTCTGCAGTATGTTCTTAAGCAAAACACTGTTCATTCACAGAAGCGGGTTCTCCTCTGTAATGGTAGTGCTGGTGGCTGAAAAAGACAGTAGCAACAGCCAGTAATTTACCTGGTGTGTTTTGGAGATTTATAAGCCTATTGTATTCTGAAGCTGCCTCTGCTGGATGGTTTTCAGCAGGGTTGAGACTCTGACTTGGTCTGTATGCGATTTCTTAATGACAAGGAGTGCCTACATAGCAAGAGAGTCATGGTCCTAAACGAAGGATTTTTTCCTGACCTTAAGTACTAGCTTGTGAGCACTGAAGTTTTGTGATCAAGCCACAGGCTGTAATTTGTATTTGCTGTGCATTTCTGCTTAAGATGCTCAAGGGACACCTAGCACTTTTCAGTTCTAGTTTTTGAGTCCCCATTCTGTCAGAGCAGATGGAAACCCACGATGTGAGGAGGAGTGGGAAATTTCTAAAGCAGACGAGCAAGTGTTTCCTGCTTCTGCCAAATGGTGTATCAACTGTGTGCTGTGTTCTGGAGAAGTAGGAGCAACCTGGAGATGATACAGAAACAGGACAAATGGGCCAGCCTATGTATATTTGTGAAACAACACTCGGAAGCAGGCTAGAGAAAATATTTAGAATGGATCTGGAAACTTTTCAATTTTGAAATATTTATGTTTGCATTGTCTTTCTTTATGGTTTATTCTAGCTGCTAAACATTTTTCTTTTATCAGGTAGCTGAAGAAACAGCCTCAAGATGAACTTCTTCCTGGAAACATTGAAAGTCCTAGGACTTACTGTTTATTACTTGCTGGAGTCACTAGTATTCTTGATAGTGCCTCGACGGAAGAAGAATGTTAGTGGTGAAATAGTGCTGATAACAGGAGCGGGAGGTGGCATTGGAAGACTCTTATCCTTAAAGTTTGCCAGCCTTGGAGCCACACTGGTTCTCTGGGACATAAACGAAGAGGGGCTCAAGGAGACGAGTAGACTGGCCAGAGAAAAAGGAGCGGTGAGAGTACACCATTACATCTGTGACTGCAGCAAAAGGCAGGACATCTACAGAGTAGCTGATCGGGTAAAGGATCTTCTTTGTGGCTTTGGCACCGCTTTAAGATGAGCGCATGCACGTGTGTATGACGTATGATAAGTTTTAGTGACTTTAAAGCACGAGATTAAAGTGAATTTGTTCAGAATGTGTTGTGCATGCTACATAGTCCAAGAATACTGGCTTTTAGAGCTGACTTATCTACCTCTGTTCCTTTAGAAATAAAAAGAGCTGATTCTATCTTTCAACAGCTCATTTCAACTGGGTGACTTCTTACTTACTCAGTTACTGAGCAAGCACTTACTGGTGAAGTGCAGAAAATCAATTTCTTGAAGCTAAGGCAGTATTTCAAGTCCTGGCAGCCTTTTACCAGAAGTAAATCCTAAAGACCATACGTTCTAAAAAGGATTAACTGCTTAGGCAATTCTCGAATAATTCCATGGCTGTGAATAGATTTTTGCAAACTTGTTTTATCAGAACTACTAAATGTATCCTGAAGTCTTAAAATTTCTTACTTTCCTTTCTGAAGAGCTTTGTAAACATAGCATGTGGTTAGATATTTTAGGAAGACTCATAGAATTGCCAAAAGCTAAAATTGCTTGACAGTTTCCATTATAACAACCTGTTCTCATTTGCTTAAAATGTTGCTAAACTTAAATGTTGGACTAGAAAGTTTCCACGGTGAGTTTTTTGCCTGTGGATGAATTCTTAAGAAAGGGAAAAAAAAAACAAAAAACAACCCACAAACCAAAAACAAACAAACAAAAAAACCCCCACAACCCAAGTTCAGCTGTCTTCAGGAACATCTGTTGGCTGAAATAATGTTTTGGTCTTTTGGTGCTGTTTAAGGAGCTCTGGCCTTCTGCATTTTTCTGTCTATGCAAAAATGACTGGAACAAACTTCCTGATAAGTGAAGCTTGTGCATTACTTGCAACTTGTTAGAGGCTGGTACTGTTGGGTTTGTGTTCTGGTCATGATGATCACCCTTGGTCCTCCTTGCAGCTCCATTATGGCAGCTGAGCTGTGTATCAGCTGTCCCTGCAGAGCAGTTGCATGTGTCTCAAGGCAAGCCTGTAACTGTGCCTCTCGCTGAGCTGGGAAGAGCGGAGGAGAGAGCACTGTGATGTGAAGGACACCAGAATGAAGAAGATGGAAACTAACCTTCAGTTTTGAGAACTTGCAGGCTAGCACCTCATGGAGGAAGCAGTAGCAGAGCTTTTCTGGCCAAATAGAGAAAGGAGAAGAGGATCTAGATGTGTGACACACACAGGTTAGGGATGATAAAACCAGAGGTAGACAGGAGCAAAGACATGATGAGAGTGTCTCGGTGCACGATTTGCTGTTTCTAACCTGTCAGCAGTTCACTAACAGCTGGTCCACGTACAAGAAAATACTCTCCTATTGTTACTTCAGAAACATCATGTCCTGCTGACAACTTTCTCATCTTTTCAGTGACAAAGACTTGAGCGTTATTTAGTGCTTGGTGCCGGCGTTTACTTAACGCAGCGTAGTAGACTTTGGTTTGTAGTTTTTGGTGTCAGCCTTTGCAAGATGTGGCAACATGACTCCAGGCTTTGTTTTTCCCACCCTGGTGATTCAGCTTCATGCAATGACTTGGATTGTAGCAAGCTAAAGATTATAGCAAACTAAATTCGTGCAGGCAGGGCATGGTTAAAAACTTTGTGCCCAGTAAAACAATTGCAAAGCCAAAATGGAATGTATGTGAACCTTAAATACCTGCTTCCGGTACTTCATCAGCCACACAGAGACCAGAAAAAAGTCATTTCAGTAGGAAGAAAATTCAGAAAGCCCTGCACATGTGGGATCTGTATTCCCTCCCTGTACCAAAAGGAAGAAGGACAGCTTTTGGCTATCAAGAGCTATAGCTTAAAATTTATTTCTAATGTCCCCGTTCCAGAAGTACCCAACCCCAAAAGGAATGTGGCCTGTCCCTCCCTCCCTTGAATTCAACTAAACTAAGAATCCAGGGCTTGGAAAGAGGGAAGTAATGCTGTGGTTTTTGATCTTCCTACTTGGGAGGAAACAAACTTTTTACTCATTATCCCATTGCAGAGTTGCATCTGGGCTCACATTTACTTCCAGGATCTCTCTTGCAAAGTATGTTTGTTTTTTTTTTTTTGCATAGCCAGTGTGTTTTCTTGCTTGTTAGTCAAGGTGACAATTTGCAGCCAGTTTTCCACTTCTCTGAGTATCCTCTCTCCTGTGCAGAGGACCACCAATAGAAACACACTTCCAGGTGGTATTTCATGCTGCCCATAAAACATCCAGTGCTTTCTTCCTCCTTTTGTAGGCAGTTCCAGAGGGGTTTGTGGTCCTTGGAAAGTAGATATTTTGGGATGCTGTTGGGGAATCGTGGCAATTGCTCGCTATGAAACCTCAATCTGATAACATAAATGCAGAAACAAAGAGGAAATGTCATTTATACCTGAAAAATGTGTTTAACCAGATGAGCTGTTTGCATAATGCTTGCCTTACCTAGGCCTAAAGCAAACACCAGGAATATACTTCCCTGTACTGCACAAATGGAGAGGTTTAGAGCTCTGGAATGCTGACTTTATCCCCCTATAATAGTGAGGAAGAGGCTTGGTAAAGGTCTCCTGGACTTGGCCTCCGAGCAGGGTGTGGAAGCCTGGGCTGAGTGTCTTGGCTCTGTCATGCACAGGGGAGAGCTGAGGGGAGAAGGGAATTCAGACAGCCAGTTTGCTGAGGAAGGAGCTGCCACGTCTAGTTAGTAGGGAAGCAGCATCAATGGTAGTGTTGTAAAGCTGGAATTATTTGTCTGGGATGCAAGAAGGCACGGGAATCTGCTGTGAATTCCATCCACAGTATGAATATGTTTTGGAAGATGGGTGGTAAGGGAAGAGCTTGCCCAGGTTTTCACCACTGGTTAGAAATGGGATGATCAAGGTTCTGGCTTTATTTCCCTTCTCCCGTCTAACCTGAATGCCCCAATCACCAAGTTAAAAACCATGTGTACCGCATCCCCCACCTCTGTCTGTCTTCTGTGTTCACAAGAGAAGTGTGACCACTTACTCACAGATTTGTTACTGGTCCAGGCTTCCAGAATTGATAGATCATCTGATGTGAGGCAGTGCTAAAGCATCATCTACCTGTGATTCTGTTGATGTCTCTGAACTGATGCTACTTTAACTTGTGATGAGGGCACACGCTCAGCTTGGTGACTGGAAGGTTTTGTCTAAGGTTGCCTGTGGAGATCCTGCGGCGCTGCTGCAGAAATATTTACATAGTTACATGAAAGCTATTTGGGAGAGGAATAGACACACAAGAACGTTTGAGCAATGACCAAGGTGGAGAGGGGCTCTGGCTGATGAATTTATTATAAAAGCTATTCTGTGTAATACTGCCAAGGCTGCTTTCTGGTTTTTAAACCTTACATAGTTAACGAACACGGACAAGATCGGACCAAGGTTAAGGAAGATGAGGAATTTAAGCTAGAACAAAGGATAGGTGGTAAATTACCCTTCCATTCTTTACTGTTACACAGAGTGGCTTGCCGGGTCTGCTTGTGCTTTCTTCAGTCACTGTAGGCACCAATAAAGGAAATGCCATTAAGAAATGAGATTCTGTGATCTGCAGCTGTATGGCAAGATGGCACAAAACCAACGTGGTTTGCCAAAGCCGCTGCTCGGCGCGTGTTCAGCATTTGATCTGGAAATCGCAAATTAAACAACGTACAGAGTATTCATTTCCTTTTTCCCAGACAGCTCAGATTAATGAATTATACTTCAAATACAGCATTAAATATTTTCATTCTCAACTTTTGAGAGCTTGCACAAGATTTTGTTATCAGCTGGCCTGGAGTTGTTCCTTCAAGCAAGTCTGTTCATGAAAGTTCTTGGACTGGAGCTAAAATGAGAACTGTACCTCCTCTTACTGAACTAGATGTGTAGATACTCTTCTTCAGCCAGCATTTGCTGGGAAACCTCTTACAAGGATTCTGGTTTAGTGTTAGAACTGAAGCAAATACACTGGAAACAAGTTTCTGCACCGTGAGCCCCAGAACCTTGTAAGGCTTCTGCCTGCATTTGTCTTAAAAATCTTCCTTTATTCAGAACTCTGCAGCTCTTGTTTAATTTTCATAACAAACTACTCTCCTTCCTCCATTTTTCTTATTTCTTCTGCCCTGAGAGCTAATGTCAATGGTGTGAGACATGGTGTTCTTTTAGGCTGTCTGAATGAGAAACAAGCTTGTAAAATACCTTTTTTCTTTTAGTGAGATAAGCTCTTAAATTCCCAGCTTGAAGTACTGAAGATAATTGAATAAATAAAAGGTTGGAAGGAGGAAATTAATTTTACAGATAGTCTCTCCAACTGCTTATGCATATGAGGAACACTTCTTATCAAAAGTGACAGTTTGCCCATTCTAATTCCAACACACTGAGGGTGGAAACATCCATCTGCTCCTCCAGAAGGCTGTAGGGAAGTCTGGTCTGGGGTGTGTGTGCTATGGAATGCAAGTAAAATTACCCCCAGTGAAAAACTGCTATGTAATACATGTCAGTGTTTAACAATTGCAGTCAGGAGAAATAGGACGTGTGGAAAACAGCACAAAGAATCTTGAAACACTAAGATGCTACATGATGCCCTGTGGAGTGGGTCAGGTGAAGTCCTGGACCACTGGGGTGCAGTTAATGGTGTAGAAAATACATGTTGCATTACTTAAGCTCTGCAATAGAGACTTACCTGGAGCAGTTGTGACAAGAGACAAAGATGCTGAAAGTAAAAGCCTGTGTGGAGGTGTTGGGCTCCACACCCCTAAAGTCAGGTTCTAAGCTCAGCTCTGAAAAGGCATCAGGTGAGAATGTGCAAGAGCACGAGGTGTTTGGATCCACGACAACCGTAGCAAGTTCAACTTGGTTGAAGTGGGCAATATTTCTTATGTTTTCATATATAAAACTTGGAAAGCATGTTTTGTACTTATTGCATAATATGTTTATATATTGTTTATATGTCTTTTTATGTGTTTATTGAATAATAATATGGGTTTTGGTTTAGGTTAAAAAAGAAGTTGGTGACGTTAGCATCCTAGTCAACAATGCTGGTATTGTCACTGGGAAGACCTTTATTGATTGTCCAGATTCACTTGTGGAAAAAACCATGGAAGTGAACATAGAGGCACACTTCTGGGTAACACTAACACATCTTTCTAACTTGGTTTGGGTGTTCATTTTGCCTTTTGGAATTGAGGGAGATATGCAAGGATATATAGCTCCTTGTGAGTCCTGTCAGAATTAATACAAGAAATCACTTTCTGTGCCTGGGAGTCTGTAAAATGAAAAGAGGGTGGAAGAATGGATCCTCTGGGAACTTTTGGGGCAGGTAGGTGGAAGCAAAACTGCTCTGTATTTAGAAATGCTCTTAAGACCTGAAGCTTACCATCTGCTAAATTCTGAAGCTAATTACTTGTTATAATCCCTCAATATTAATTTACGTGAAGCAGGCCTAGCCTAAAAGTTGCTATTCTAGTAACAGAGAAGTATTTGGTTCTGTTAGTGTTCTAGTTGCTTTGGGGTTATGATAGCTTCAGTAAGAAATGCCATGTGTTCAGACAGTGCTCTGATATATTAAATGGAGTTTTGTCCAAAATGAATAACTTAGAAGTGCTTTTCCTCCCTTCCAGGCAAGCCAGGTCATCTATATGGTGTTCCTATCACAAAGAATTGCAAAGGGGATATCAAAACATGCTTCAGTTTCTTCATAAATATTTTTAATCACAAAGATTAAATTAATTTAATAGAAAGAAGATGGGAAATTCAGGTTTTTGCCATTTTGCAAAGCGTGCAGTGAAGGCTTTGCTCTCATTTGAAACATTGCAGTGCTGAGCTTTAGGCTGAAAGAAGCTTAAGAACTAGTGGAAGGTGTATCTTTAACTGTCAGCAAGTTACCATCTGTCTCTGGTGCTGAGGAGAAAGTGATACTGGTGGGGCATGGAAAGTCCCAGCTTAGTAATTGAAGCTTAGAGTTCAAACAACAAATTCTTTTTCTTTTTAAGGGGGTGGGGAGAGCTTAAACTGCAGGGAGAACTTTAAAAGCACCACCTTCTAAATATTACAGCACGTAGCTTACTTAGGTTTCATTACAACTCTGACTTACATTGCAGACTTACAAAGCCTTCCTCCCAGCAATGATGGCCTCTAATCATGGACATTTGGTTAGTATTGCAAGCGGAGCGGGACTGGTTGGAATCAATGGTCTTTCAGGTAGTGTATTAGAGCAAATGTTCATTTAGACAATGGGTTTGATTTTAAACTCTGCAATCAATAGTCCTGAAAAAACTTGGGATTTTGAGTTTCTGGGTCTTTGCATATAGATAAAGCAAATAGTCATACTCTCAAACCAGCTGACCTTGAATAGACCGTTCCTTTCAGAAGAGAGTTTTCCAGATGCTCAATGGTGCTGAGAGACAGGTTTTTCTGCCAAGGCAGTTTGAGGATCTAGGAGCTATATAGAACTGTAACACCACTGAAGTTCTGTCTGTTTCCAAAGTTAACCTGCAGGTATTTAGTAGGAAGAGGCCCCCTTGGCTTTTTTTTTTTTATTCTTTTTTTTGCCCACCCCCAGGCATGTTCTCAAGAGTCCTGTACAGGTTTCCCTAACTTAGAGGAGTACTGAAATCCAGATGTGGTACAGAAGCAGAGGTGTGATACCTCATTTTGCATTCTGTCTCAGCCATTCATTCAAGAGGACCCTTACACTGATGGAAGGAAAGTGTTGAGATTAGGGTGAACTCTGAAGGCACTTCTGGAAAATGTATGCAGAGGAAAATGAAATCAGGTGACGTATCATTAAAAGAAATCTAGCTTGAAGGCAGTGACAATGAAGACAAATGGAGTTTCAACTTGAAACTACATTAGAGAGTCTTGAAAGCTTGAGTTTGATGCATAAGAAGCTTGTACATGGATTCAAAGATGGGGTTTGGTATGAAAAGGTAGTTGCATTTGCTACTGTTCAGTTGAGTGGAAAGGTGATGAGAACCCCTCTGCCAGTCTAGACCAGCAGTTACCTTCACAGAGGGAAAGTAAAGAACCGAATCGCGTCTAAGGCAGATTTTGTTAGTAACCTAATCCTGGAAACGGTTCCTACTGTGTTGTGAAGTATTTTATTATTGGACAGTCATTTCCTGTAGGTACATATGTGTATATATCATATAGATCATTTTTATACTATAGTGCTGCTGTTCTGTACTGTAAAAAAAAAACAAACAAACCAAAACAAACAAAACCCAAACACCAAAACCAAGCAACAAAATAAACCAGTGGCTTGTTAGCTTGCTTACTAAGAGCACAGTTTTGTCCTTGTTCTCTGTCAAAAACTGCTACCATGTACATGTTCAGTGGTAGGACTCACTGAACCTGTCTAGTAAAGCTTATTTAGTAAATCAAAATGTTTAACTGCAATTAATGTTTTATTTATTTTGCAGATTACTGTGCGAGTAAATTTGCAGCAGTTGGGTTTGCAGAGTCAGTTGATTTCGAGATGAGAGATCTGGGAAAGACTGGTATTAAAACCACAATTGTGTGTCCTTTCATCATAAACACAGGAATGTTTGATGGCTGTACAAGCAAGTGAGTAGACTGTTGAGGTTTTTATGTGACATGCACGTGTAGCATGTTACGTACTCCTATTTCCTTTAAGAAAACCATGAGCTAGGCTTTTCTCTGCTTATGTTACTTTTTAGGGTCTCAGAAGGGTGTTAACAGGGCTCTCCACTGACCAGGCAACCCAAATGGCAGAGCCCTAAGTACTTTACTATTCACTTAAGCTGAAACCTGAAATGTATTTAGTGTCCTTTCCTCTGCAGAAGCCAGGTGCTCCAGTTGTCCCTGCTGGATTCTAAACCCCCATGCACCTCCTGAAGTCAGTGGCATAGCTTTGCTTGTGCATTGACAAAATTTGAGAGCCAAATAAAAGCCCAGTGTGTCTTAATGTGAGGACTATGGGGAGCTGTCTCGTGAGAAATCCTCCAAAGGAAAAACAGCAACTCACTCTAACATAATGTAGGTTCTGTTGTTCGTAGGATTTCTTTTGTTTAGATCTTCTTTTAGCTGAATAACTGCAAAATGGAGACTTGAGTAAAATGTGAATCCAAAGCAGTTTGTATTATAGTAAGAAATGCCTTCTCTTCCAGGTGGCCAACTCTGCTTCCCACTCTGGAGCCAGAGTATGTGGCCGAGAAGATAATCACCGCTATTCGGCGGGACCAGGAAATACTGATACTGCCACGCAGTGTTTATTTGTTAGTAACTTTGAAAACGTAAGTTACGCCTTTCCTTCTTTTCCTCTCTCTTCTGTCCAGGGAGAAAATCTTCTTCCAGGGAGAGAAACTTCTGTTTCATTTCTGTGTTTGACTAAAAGCGCAAACCAGGCTTCTACTTCATGAAGTTCTGCAAGTTTCTGGAGTGGTTTTTTGTTTCTAGGAGTTCAGCCTACCCTTGGACCACAGACCAGTGACAGAAATGCTTAACTGTCACTTGCTGCCTCCACACTGCAGGCTGTAGAGACTGGGCCTGCTTCCCAGTAACTGCATATCTGGAGTCTTGCCCCAGCCTTAGGGTGCTTCTGACTCTGTTGCAAGGCAGGTGGGGAAATCGACTTCTCTAACAGCTCATGCTGCCAAAGGAGCGTAGTGGCTGTTCTGAGAGGGCCTGTGATACTACACTGTCGAGAGTATCCTGTCTTTTCTGGTATTAGCCAGGTAAAACTAGTTCTGTGGTAAAGCTGCACAACCCTTCTGATGTCTATTTTGGGTTTTTTGATTCCTCTTCTTCAATTCCCTTATCTTACAGTATCCTGCCAGTGAAAGTAGCTGTTCTCTTTGCACAGTACATGGGAATTTTACAGATAATGGACACCTTCAAAGGCCGAGCGAAGAAGGACTGAAAAAATGCAGAATTCAGAGACCAGCAACTCTGAATTGGACCTTGTTAAAAGTGGTGGTGGGAAACAGCTGCTTCTCTAGCAGCTGTCAACTTCAGGTGCCTCACTCGTTAGTAACAATTTTTAAGGAGATTGCTTTGTCATTCACTCTTAATCAACAGCTTTCACTCAAACTGATTTTTTTAATCCAGTAAGCTGGTTGGTCTTATTCGCCTCGTTACAGAAATATGTTAATTGAAATCAATTCCTTTGGTTATGTCCAATGTCTTAAATATGACCCTGCATGACAAAGAATTGCCAGCTTAGGGGGTAAGAAGGGTCCAAGACACTACGTACGCTTGGCAGGGAGCCAGGAAAGCCTCTCGTGGACCCGACTTCTCCCTGCCATGCACTGAACAATGAGTGGCTGTACCACTGGTGCCATTACCAGTCCCTGGTAAACTGAGGAATTCAAGAGTTTCCTGAAACAAGAGATGCAAATTTATAGAGATGGAAGTTTTGTGAAATGAAGATATGCGTTGGTGCAAACCCAATCAAATACACTAATTCTTGGAGATGGTGATCTCCGGACTCCCAGATGACTGGGACAGGGAGGGGGAAGGATGTACACTGTGTATTTGTGTCGCTGATCTGCTTTTGGTCTTAATTTATTTTAAAAGCTAGTACTATGACTGCAAATTTGTAGGAGAAGTCTCTGTATCTTCTAAGTGCAATATTTTAAGAACAGTTTTAAATTTTCATTTCCTAAACCGAATAAACTTGTAGTTACAAAGCATAAGACAGTCTAATGGGCTATCTATCATCTTGCCAAGAAAGACAATGAGCTACTGAAAGCAAAGGTATTACATTGTATAATAGGGCTTCCCGTGGGATTATCTCAGGGGATGATGCTGATAGAACTGGAGTGAAAGGGATTGTTACGGCCAAAGCGTTATGTTTTGCTTCTCTGATTTGGGCAGCAGGTTGTCTTTGGATCCACAGCTATCATATTCTAGGAGAATGCAGAACTATCATCTCTCTGGTGAGACTGAGTGGGGTCACTGATGCTTCAATAGATGAGGGAACATTGTAGGCAGTGTCTTTTGTCTACTCAGTGGCTCAAAAAAAACCAAAAACCAACTCAAAGCTCAGCCAAAATGATCACCAGGCAGAGATGGACTTTATTCTTCAGCACCCTGGAAAATCAGTGCAGCAACTCCTCCCTGGGTGCTCTGTGTGAGGAAGATCTCTGCAAAGCCCTGGGGGAAACCACTGTGCAGTTGCCCCTTCCCAGTAGGGATGCCCGTGGCACAGAGGGGTGGTAGGTATTTGAGATGGGGCGGGTGGTGCAAGGGACTGTAACAGACCATACAGCCTTGGGCTGCATATGAGGTATAATATTATAAGTTTGCTTTGGGCTTTGCCTGTACAGAGGTAAAAAGGCACAGAGGGGAGCTGTTGTGAGTGAAGGAGCAGACTGCACACTTCCTGAAGCAGGCAGGAAGGCTTCCAAACCCACCCCTTCTCCCGAGTCTTTTTAACTAGGTTTTGCAACTTGCTGTGCCACAGCAGGCTGGAACCTCATGGCCCGGGCCAGGCAGAGACTTGCCTGTGCAGTGCTTTCCCTCTTAGATTAAATAATCTCTTTAAAAATAGCAGGCATGGTACGGGGTAGCACCCTGACTGCTAAGAGCCCAGACTAAGGAGCCCCTGGCACATTCACAGATTTGTTGGTTTTGGGGTTTGGGTTTTTTTTATTTGTCCAGGCTCTTCTGCCATTAGTTTTTTAGAACATGGCGTGGAAATAATGCATTTTTCACATGCAAAGGCAGAGCTGTTGCCTTATTTTCACTGTAGAGGCCTGTCCTATGTTCTCTTGTGTACATATCTTTTCTGCCTTACTCTATGTATTGCAACCAAAAAATACACCATCCATCCGTGTTCTCCACCTGAGTTAGAAGTTGGTTTTGTTAGGTTTTGGGGTTTTTTTTTTTTTCTTTAAGAGTTCTCTCAAGATCCAGAAAGGAGCACTAAAAGTACACACAGATCAAGGGAACAAGCTAAGAGAGATGTTCAGGGCTCACACTATTCCTTGGCTGAAGATTTTGGAGGAGATAAAATAGAACAACAAATTACGAATCAAATATGAATTACATAAACCATTACAAAGCACCTGATTTAGCCACTCTGAAATCGGGGAAATGACCTAGAAGAAAGCTACAGTGCTGTCTTACATTCCTATGTGTAAACCATCAGAGCTTCTGTGGTGATTAATTAAATGCTGCATTTGTTAGGGCTTCACACCCATCTACTCCATGAAATCAGCTTTGGAAGACACCCTTTGCCACAGAACTAAGCTCTAGATTTTATATGCCTACAAATGTTTTTAAATAATATTTTGACACTTAATCTTTAAACGGTAAAGCAAATTGAAACAAAGAATGATTTGAGGTGAGGAAAGGGCTTAGAAAAGGTGGTAGCTAAAATAGTCTCTTGGAGGTCAAAGCGTGACTAAAGGTTGTGTTGGTTCCTAACTGGGGAAGTAACAACCCTTCTTTCCCCACTGTAAGCAAGCAGGAAGCTTTGACTTTTGTTGGAACGCATCAGTAGTCAGCTAATAGCTGATTAGCTGCTAATCAAGGGCAGAATGGTCCTGCATCTAACTTGCATCCACCAACTATTCACGGCACTGTGTCAGTAATGACTTACTAGCACTTCGAGATTTCTGGAAATTCCTTGGCTCTCATCCTATTGCCACTCCCAAGTTGGACTGAAAAGAGACTTGCATGGAAAATATTAGGAACCTTTGTATTTTGTCTGCGTAGAGGAAGGACTGCTTTAAATTGCTGTTATCTTAGAGCGGTTTAAAGAAGACTAACAAAATGCATTGACTGCAAAGGGAGTGGAATCCCTTAAGAAATAAGACCCCCCTCTTAACAAAAGCAATTACTTTGTGAGGAAAAAAAAATAATACCTGTGAACTTAAATACATTTATGTTACGCTTAACTGTAGACTAAAGTGAATAGAATGGTAAATAGTTAGCTTCATTAGTCTGGAGCCTTCCATCACTCGAATGACTCACAAGTTGAAAATGAATCAAGGTAGAAAGACACAAAAAAAAGGCAAATCCATGTCAGTACAATCCTGGTAATGCTTGTTTGGCTGAAGGTTTGTGTGTGCTGTCATGCAACTAAGCACCCAGCTTAGCAGTGGCGCTCAGCTGAGATTGGAGAGAGCCTTATGTGCCACTTAGAGATGTGTTTGTACTCTTGCATTTGGGGTTTTTTTGCATGTGATGATGTTTTGGAACATTACCTCTGAGTGTAAGAACCTCCAATAGCATCATGTCCAATGTCTGCTATTCCAGACAATGGACTATTGTTTAATAGTCAAGATGTGGGATGTTGATGGAAAAATATGTGAAGGAAGGAATGCCTTTGAGTAAATCTCCTATCTGTTTCTCAAACAACATGCTTATCAGAAGACTAATTTGAAGGCTTACTGAGAGATAGAGAGTGTGATTACATGAGCAAACCTGGCTCATATTTGGATTCTGCCACATCTTTGGACTTTCCCCCATAAAAATGTTAGTAACAACCAGACTCATTCCAAAAATAAGAACTGATAGAATTACACTTGTTTGTTTAGCTTGGTCCTGCCAGGTGATGAACCCTCCGGCTTTGCTACAGTGAGGAGTTACACACATACATGGCTTTGAATAATCCTTTTTTGTCACCGTTGTCTCTATCCTACATGACTGAGAATTTAATTATCATTATGTAACCATTGGTTTGCAGGAGGATTTTTGGCTCACAGGACCCTGACAAAGTTGATATGAAATACCTTTTGGGAAAGGATGATTTGGCCAACGAGCTGGACGGGGGCCATGGTACTGAAGCTCTCCCCAGGGGAGGGAGGAGAGTCGAAGATGTGCTTCTCTTGAGGAGGGAGCCAGTCCCCAAAAATCTATTAAGCCACACAACAAAGAGAACAAAATAAACAACATCCAGCAAAAGAATTGCTGTTGTAGATAAAGTTAGGGGTTTTTTCCCTTTGTACTTACTAAGTGCTATCCTTTTGATGATGGGCAGCCAAAGTAAGTAGCTGTGACTGTATTTTCCTCAAACTTCAGCCACTCAAAGAACTATTGCTGGTTGGATTTAGTACGTATCCGTACCACAGCAGGTGGAGAACAGAGCGCATTTGGCTCTGGCCAAGGTTCACAGCAGAGACTTGGAGACTGGCCTTCTTACCTTTCCAGCCTCCGTTTGTAAAGGACATTTAGATTGGCCACAGTGACGATACCTCTGCCGTGTTTTTCTCCCTAGCAGCTGGTTGGACCTGTGCAGTCCCATGGGGATGCCTGGCAAAGTTTTTCACGCAGTTTTCAGTTTGTCTCCTGTCTTTCTCCACCATTGCTCATCCAGAAACCAGTCATTTGAAATAGGAAGACTGCAGAAGGCTTTTCTAGATCTCCTCTCCTTTCAGGCATGATCTCTCTGGTTGGAAATATTCCATTGCTTTCTGTGTCACCAACTGGAAGAGAATAAAACATCCCATTTCTCCAGTTACATTGTACACGAGCTCTTCCCTGACTGGGTTCTGCTAAAGAAAGCTTTACAGTAATGCCTGTGAACAGCCCCATCATGAGCAAGCCAGTTGCACAAGGAAGCTTTTATTAAGCAAGATCCCCACAGGGATTGTTGAAGTCAGGGTAGAATCTGTGCAACCACCTCTAATTGCAGTGAATCTAGATGTGCATGCAGGAAAAGTCTCCCAGCTGCAGAAGACAACTTTCTTGCTGGTCTGCCTTGACAGCTCACTCCTGCTTGAGGAAACAAAGCCAAGCTCTTGCTTTTAGTGCTTCAGCAGGTGATTCACCAGCAGCTGAGTCATCCTCATCCAAGGCAAGCACATCCAAAGCGGGGAGGGGTGGATGGCTGGGGAAAGGAAACACAACAAACCTTCCTCCACTAATTCATGCCATCTGGGAGGGACAGCCCATAGGCCTCCAGCTTTATTTGCAAAATATTGTTTACAGTTTTTATTACTAAGTCCATAGGGAAAAAGACATTTTTATTTAACAGTTCATCATCATCATTACACAAACTGTTGTTCTGGATTCGGCTTCAGAAAACAGGAAGCAATACTCAAAAGTCTGCAAAAAAAAAAAAAAAAAGGCCTGACAAACCAGACTTTTGTTGTTAAGAAGTCAAACAATTAGCTGGGAAAATTGGAATCAAACTTGCGGTCTTTTGGTGTTAGAGGTCTCTCTGGTGAGCCACAGAGGATATGAGCTGTTGCAAAGTCTTGACTCATCACTGTGGTTGGTGGTAACCCAGGCTTACAGAGGAGGTCCCTGGGCCTGAACGTTCATAACCGGACTGCTTGTGACTGCTGCCCTTCTGTTATCTGGGAGCAGATGCTGACTGGTGGCTGTAGTTCTTCCCCCGTGCTTGCACAATCCTTTTGCTTAAGTGTGAAATTACCTGAGATCACCACAGAAGCTGTTCCCTTTAACATGCTGAGTGAGCGGATTTATCAGCTCCCTGAAGGATCCATGGGAGGAAGGTTGAAGATGAGACTGTCCCCAGGGAAGGGGATGGGGCAAAGGGAGCACGTTGCCCTACAACAGTTTGTTTACTGATAGCTCACCTCACAACATTTTGTTTACTGATCTCAGGTACCCACTTTAAAGAAATAAAAAGAAAATCAGTAATAATTGGATGCTTTCTATCTGCTGCAACCAACAATTAAACACTGAACTGTGCGAGGTGAAGGTACATAGTTGATTGTTCATTAACCCACAGAGCAGGAAAAGCAAATCCACAGGCTCTGTAATGCTTTAGGCCACTTAGCTACAGTAAAAAAAAGTCTTTAAAATCACTTTGATCTGCAATTCCCACAAAAAAATGGGTATCCCCTGCACTTCACTCTGACTTCACTCAGCTTGGGATGAAAACCATCAAGGGGGGGGCTGGGCGTGAACAGAATGGACATGTTTGAGCACTCAAAGGAAATGCAAACTTCGGCTTGATCTCGGGACAAGAAAATGGGACTGGAGCTAGGCTCTAGGTTCCAAATCAGCTCACTTTCTGTAAGGGAGCATGAGTGGAGGCAAAATTTTCCCATATCTTCTCCCCCTTTTTTGCCCCCACTTCCCCAGACAGGAGGAGGAGGAGTCAGGAACTTAGCATGCAGTGCAGGTTCTTGAGGAATTTAAAGGTGTAAAAACATCAGGAGTGTGATAGGAATAGTTAAAGGCCAGGATTGGAGATGTACCAAGTGACTGGGCATTTCCATACTGTAACTATAGCCTGAGACATACCCAGAGGGCCAGAAATCACAGGGAAGAGAAACACTACCTAAAAATCACAGCTTTCCACTCTGAAAACCTCATCTGAAACATTATGGTTTGGGCCTGGGTCTGTGAACACAAGAGTCCTGTGGGGATGTCACAGGTCTACAGCAGCTGGGGCACAGCCTGCAGCATTCCCCATCCCTGTGCTCTAACAGAACATGCCATTGGTGAGCGAGGCTCCAGCCTTTGCCATGTGCTCACTTGGGAACTTTAATACTACAGGTGCATGTGAACTTCTAAAAGATGTTGGAAAGAGTGAAGCATCTATGGCCTAGGTCTACAGTTATGTATATATATTTTTAAGCCAGATCGTACTTTGCTAATAAACTTCCTCTTCTAGAGGATATTTCTTTTTAAGATGCATAATTCTCTTACTAAATACCAAAACAAGTCTGCAAATACTCTCAAAATACCCTTTTTCCCCCCCCATTTTGTTTTCCCTTCCTTGAATTATCCTCAAATTATACTTAGCTTAATAGTATCCAAGTAGTTCAAGCAGCTCTCAAAGAAGGCAGGAAAAATGCACTTCTAGTTTGGAGAGCTAAAATGGGATTCCTTCACCAGAGGGAGAACATGCACACAGTCATACACACCCCCTGAATACTGACATGTAAAGGCCTCCTTAGATTTTCCTCTGGGGGTTTGGGGGGGTTTTTTGGTTTGTTTTGTTGTTTGGGGTTTTGTTTTTGTTTTGTTTTGTTTAGGAGAATGAGGCCTAGAAGTTTGAACAATGAAACCACTGGTATAAGGGTTACGTGGGAAAGTACCTGTCTTTGTAACGGGGTTTGAGATGTCCTCTTCAGAGGTGCCATTAGCTGCCACCCCTTTCATCAACTCTTTCAGCACAGATGGTAGAATGGGGTCTGTGGGAGGAATTTGGCAGTTGTTTTTCTGCCCTTGGTTAATAAAACCTTAGCTATCCTTGATAGCAGGGCAAAATTCAGGGCAGGTAGGAGTACAGAGCTACTGCCAGATGTCATTTTTCCTCTCAAGAATTAGATTTCTTGTAGTAACTGAGGAAGAAAAGTACCAGTTACACAGCTTATGGGGAATAGAAACAATTACTGTGGTTACCTACTGCTGTCTTTACTGAATCAAAATACTCTTTAACTCTGCTGGGTGGCCAGAGGTTGTGGACATTTTCTTCCTGTATCTGTAGGTGAAGCTAATCTTCAAGCAACGCCGTTTGCTACACCCCCAGAGAAGTTGTTGGGAGCAGACGGCACATTCGCTGAGAAGCCAGATGTCACATTGTGATTTCAAACAGCTTTAATTCTGTTTAGCTACGAGGGAACATTTCAAAAGGCTATCCTCATTCACAGCAACTTGTGACACTCCGAGGTTCGTTTGGAAGAAAGAGCAGTGTCTAAACTCCCTGACACAAGCAAGGCATTTACTTACACGTAACAAGTATTTGATAGTTCAGGTGTTCCTCATCCATCTCACAAAAGCAAACTTGCTCCTCCCAGTCATGCAGAAGGGTTCACCACTGCAGCCCAGTCCTTAGAGTCTGCTATCAGCTTCTCTCAGATCCAGCAGTGAACACCATGAGCATCCACAGGCGTGTCAGTTGTCAGTTGCTGGCACAGATCTTTGGGACTGTTTCAGCATGGATGCTTCTCAATAAATCAAGACTGGTTTCTGGACACAATGACTGAAGTGTCTGTATTGGGTTATGCGAGTAGATAATACTGTTGAAAGGAATAGAAATGAAAACACAGTGAGGTTAGCGAAGGACAACTAGTTGGTGGTGTTCCGTTTATTTTCAAGTGTCCAGATTTCTTTGAGAAATCACTTTTAGAAGTTGGGTTTTTTCCTGTTGGCAGAGTTACTAAACTTTAAAAATATGGTTCTAGTTTTAAGAGAACCAAATCAAAAATCCTTTTTAGCAAAACCCACCTGACTAGGAACAATATTGTTTCAGCTTCAGAAACCAGAAAAGATGGCACAGTCTAAGGAATACATCTCTTAAGAATCGTAACATTAATTTGGCAAGCAAATACCAGCATTTGTTTTTTAGAGTATCTCATAATGAAATTAATTTGTCTTACTTTGCTAACAAAACTCTTATTCCAGTGTCTGAAGTAGTGACATCTAATATTGGATTGCCCAATTATTTCACATAACTTCAAGACAGACGACTTGTGAAACCCCACCTAACAACACAAGAGTAGCCAGCACAGGTTGGGTTTTGAAGGTAGAAGTGAAAGGTTAAAGTGGGATTGTGGGCAGTGAAACAAAGGGCTGGTGGAGGCCTCACTAAGAAAAGCCCCACTAAGGACCTGCTGCCACAATACAGTGTGAAGTTGTCATTCCGGCAGCCGGGGAAGCTGTGTTTCACACTCAGAGAGTGCTACCTCCCCAGAACCAGCAGGGCATATTAAACAAGTGCTCTAATGTAAATAAGAGGAATATAAACAAAGTCTTCCTATATCTCTTAAAGAAATCTGATCTTTATGCAACACTTCAGGGGGCTGAAGTGGGGAGGAGAAGGCTATAAGTTGTTTTTTTAACTAAGTCATTTTAAGGTCATTTGGATAAATACTGTGGGAGTCAACGTTATCTGTGAGCTGCCTGACAGGCTCTGTGTCAGACAAAAATCAAAAGCACATGATCTGTAATGTCTCATACAAGACCCACTGTGAAGATACAGCACATCCCGAATCCCACACACATCTTTCAGTAGAGAAAGTGATAGAGGGAGGCAATTTCTGGAAAAAAAGAAAAAAAAAATCCTTTCACGTGGTACAATCATCTCTCTTTGGAGAAGTCACACTGAATTATAAAAAGTGCCCAACTTCTGTGGTTCTTGGTCTTCAGGGATACAGAGAGATGACTTGCTGTCCAGAAATGTTGAACTCTGTATTGAATATGGGCTTTTGAAAGAACTCTGCGTGCGCCAAAGCATTCACTCGCCACAAAAGGCTTTATGCATGTGAATTTAACACAGTGAATGGTTCCCCTTGTTAGAAACCCCAGAAACTCCCGTGAGACTGGAAGCAGAGTCCTGGGATGCTTTCTGCTGCCGTGACAATTTCCTACTCCAGCCCCCCCTCAGGATTTTTATCACTGAAATGGAAAGCAGTGAAGCAGGCACACCTTTCTTTGGCTTTCACTTCAAAGTATGATTCCCCCTCTCCCCCCGAGTTTCAGGGATGGGTTGTGTAGCACAGTATTGATCCCTTCTCTAAAACCCCGAGGAGAAGCAGCTCCTTTCCCTGGTGCTGCTGTGCTCCCAGCAGAGCCACCCTCTTTCCACAGGAAACCTCCCAACACCACCAGCTCTGTTCCTTCCCCTCCAAAACACCACGTGAACCAGAGAGCTTAGTAAGCACCAAATTATACTGCGCTAATAAAAATAACTTTCTTGGCAATGAACTTGATTTGGCTCCATCTCGTTTGATGAAAAGCAGTTTATTAAATTAAGTCAATTTGCTTACCTAAAATTTGCTGAATATGTTCTTGCAGTGCCACATGTCAAATGTCCTTTTAAAGGCTTGTGCAAGAACATCTGTGAACCTCCTGTGTCAGAAACATCTCATCAAAAGTATTAATCCTTCACTGAACAGAAAATGTCATTTCTTTTGGGTGGGTGCAGAATCTAGGGATGTGAAAGCTGAACTGGAAATCAATCATGCGTAAAAACTTGCACCTAAAAGTCATTCTCTACAAGGGAACAGCAACTCTAGACCTGATCGAGGATGCAATAAACCCATAAATGAATCCATTAACATTTTGAATTAGCAAATTTCTCTGATTTTAAAAACAGCATCAACTTCTTACTGCTTTGCAGAGGCCAACTGGTAGCAATCATCAGCAACAAATGACCTCACTAGCACATTCAAAAGTGACCAGCCTGCATTTCCATACTGGTATGAAACGGGGCAGATCTGTACTCATTTGGGTCAAAGGGAGAAGGAGATTTGCCCAACATCCAGCTTTACAGCAGCTTTTCCAGCAGGCCCATCTCCTGCAGCTGCCAATTGGAGGAGGCTAAGAAAGATACTGATGCTCTCTGCCAACTCCTGGCTGGTGATTATTCTACACTGCAGAAAACCAAAGCATTTTGTGAACTCTTCTTGTCCCACAGCAACCCTAAAAGAGCTGAGGTGTTAAAGTATTTATTAATGTAATTGATTCTCAGGGTTTTGAACATTAAAATTTAAAAGGCAGAAACCTGAAAACTGCTTTTAAGGCACAAGTGGGTAAAACCTACCAGCGAGGCCTTTCAGCACTGTTCTACTTCTCACACACGTGTGCCTGCATCACTTCATCACAGTGTGATCGCATCGGGGATTCAAAAGACTGGCACACTGTCAAGAAGATTATTTAAACTGCCCAGCTGGAGATGCTAGGAAATCGTTGCTCCTTTTCAGTTCTATCTGCTATTAGCTGCCCGCCCCCTCAAGAATCACAGCCCTCATGTACTTGCAGCTCTCAATACCTCAGCCCCCTTTTCAAGCACAGAAAGCTTTGCTTGACCTGAGATTGCAGCCGTGACTTCAGCGTTTGCTCCTCAGTCTTTCACTGCTCACTCACACACTCTACCTTGTCCCAGCCAAGGGGCACATTCAGCTCCAGCTGCACAGCAAGGTGCCCAGGGATCCAGCTTGGCTGAAAAGCAGTGGTCCTCCCTTTCCCCTCATCTTCCCTTCACTATTTTGTGGCTGGGTAAGTTCCCCGAGCTCAAGCCCTACACCAGTATTGACAGTGGGGATCACAAAGAGGCACCAGCTTTGTGGAGGTGCAGGAACAAGGGACTCTGAATAGCAGTGCCTGAAGTGAATCACTGAAAATATGGTCATCAGATAACACCCTGTAGAGAAATACATTTCCTTCTGCTCACCTGTACACTGGCAGACCACCATCACTCCCCAGGGCTGATGGAGTGACGTGTTTATTCCATAAATCCCAGCAGTGCCAAGGTGGGGAGAAACTCCCAGTCCCGCAGCAGTGCTGGCACCAAAGTGCAAAGCAGAACATGAAGCACCAGCCACTTGTGATATCAAAGCATTTGGCATCCACGGGCTCTAAATGTCTGAACACAGAGACAGTGAACAGGCCCATAGGGATCTATATGTTGAGAGTTAAAGTGATTGTTCCATCCTGTACAGGACCAGGTCAGGATCTTAAACTGTCATCTAACTTATTTCAGGAACTACTTCTGTTTACCTGTCAAGCAGAAGACTACTATGCCACAGCCTTTCTTGGACCATCAGTAACATCTGTGCAAGTTGATTCCCCCCTGCAAAACTTAGAGCTGAAGTACTGAAGACTGATACTGCAGGTTGTGACAAATCCATAGTGCGCACCCTACCTACGTTAGGATCTGCCCCCATCTTCATTCCCTCCCCGTTACTTACACTTTGAAGCAAGCACTATATTGCTAACAGATTCCAGTGCAACAACTTCATTCAATTCCACTATTTGACAAAAATCAGGAGAAAATGCCACAAAACTCCCGTCCCCCTACTTGTCCCATACAACCACATTCACCAGTCACTTCAACGGTTGCCTACAGCTCCAGAGCCAAGGACTGGCTCAGGGAACAACACATTTCAAGGCAAGAAAAAGTGAGATTCACATATCGCACAATAAAAAAAAAACCCAGCAAATTATTTCTATGAACACATTGCAAAAATCTTTTTTGACAGAATGATTCCAATCTTTTATCAACAAAAAAATGTTGGGATTCTGCAAATGCTTATGAGTATTTTAAAGCTTGAGCTGATGGCCCCCTATTTCTCCTACTAGTCTTTATTTTGCAGCTGTGAATTGCTTTTAGTATATTCAGCAAGTGCCTTTTTTCTATGCTGACCATAATCTTGCTTGTTTAAGTATCTTGCTCATCTCAGAAAACTGTCCCAAAGAGTGATGGTGAAGGGAGTCAAATCCAGTTGGTGGCCAGTCAAAAGTGGCATTCCCCAGGGCTCAGTTTCTTTAACACTCCTCAGATCATTAATAAAGATCAATGATCTGAACAAGGGGATTTAGGGCACCCTCAGTAACTTTGCAGACAACACCAAGTTGGGCAGCAGTGTTAATCATATGGAGGCTACGGAGGCTCTACAGAGGGGTCTGGCCCCAGTCAACGGGCCAAGGCCAACTGTATGTGTTTCAGCAAGACCCAGTGCCACAACAACCCCGTGCAATCCGTAGATAAACAATTTGCAAAATTAGTTTTAAAAGAATGTTCTTAAAAACACCCTAGATGTATGCCTAGCTTCAGAAAAGCACCATCCAAAGAAACCTCTGTCCTACTGACAGAAGAACCAACCCAACTTACCCAATTTTGTTAGATATTTTGTATAATAAATTAAGGAATTACTCCCACAGACAGACAGCATCAGGAAAAAGTGTTTCCCATTAAATGGGCCTCATCACTCCTCAGAAGAGATTTTCTAGGTAAAAAAACCTGCTAATAATAATTAGGCCATCTGCCACATCACTTGGGTATCAGAAAGACATGAAAGTCTGTCATAGGTCTCAACCTAAGGAACCTCAGTATTATTTCTGCTGTTTCTCCAGTGCCACAGCTGCGTACAGCATTCTACAGCCTAATAAGAAATGGCAGGTTGCTGCTGAAGGAGCTGACAGCCTGAATTAAACATGATGCACCACCATACAAGGGAGACTGGAAAGCTCTTTCTGAGCTACCAGAACTTAAATATACATAGGATATGGTTTCTCTAGGTAATTAATTACCTGTATAGATACAGATGTAGTCTTAGAATTTGCTTCTAGAGTAGCCTTTTTTTTTTTAATCAGAGGGAAATTAGCTACTGAAGTGCATTTTTGTGTTGAAGGGGAAGATAATGTTGGAAAAAAACAAACCAAACGAAAAAACAAAACCACAAACAAACGAAAAACCCACAACAAAATAAACCCAGACAGCTGGGGAGGAAAAGTTGTATAATACATATATGAAGAGGGAAGATATTCCAGCCAGACCAAATGGAAATGGCTTTGTGAAAAGAGATGACAAAGGAAAAATCAATTAGGGAGGATAAAGCTGTAGAATGAAACCACCAAGATGAACTGTGAACCTCAGGCATGGATGGTCACTGCGAAGTTACAAGGCAGGGTGGGAAGCAGAGTAAGTGGGAAAAGCAAGAAGGCAGTACAGAAACCAAGAGATTAAGCAGTATTGTACCCAAGGGAAAAAATCCAAAAATAATGTAATAGAACAGCGTCCCCAGGGCAGAATAGAACATCTGCGTGAGGAAAACAGGAGGTCGAGCTTATTGAAAGGGATGCTGAAGGGAAAGACAGACAAGTTGCAGTGGAATTTCAAACTGTCTGCATTTGGTTTAGCAGCTCAGCTGTCAGAAGGAAGTCGTCCTGCGTGATTTGGGGACTGTTACATCAGCGGCCTTAAAACTGAAAATCCTCAGAAAAGGATTTTGAGATAGGAGGCATCGTGACAGAAAGGATGGAGACTTACTTATGCAGAATCTGATGACTCCTTCCCTCTTACACTTCTCCCTACCTTTCAAATCTTCAGGCGTTAAACTCAAAAGCAGCTTTCGGGGCTAGTTAACTTTCTTCTGACACCTTCAAGAGCACAGACTCACCCCAGTTGCAGCAGCAGGAAATCTCTAGAGCCAAACATGCAAAGGCCTTGTACTGTAGGGTAATGGGAAAGGTGTGATGGTGAAAGGTACAGGTGGGAGTCTGGCTGTACCCCTGGACCTGGCAGGCAGCCTGTAGCTGCTGCTCAGTGCTCAGCCATGGGCCAGTGGCCACAGCACAGTGAAAATGTTCTTAAAGGACCCAAAAGCTTCTCAGGCTGCACAGAAACCTCTAATTTTCCAGCAGTGATTTAGACTCTTGTTCTCCTCCACTGTTTATAGCATCAAGACAGCACCAACCTTCCCTTTCTCCTGCATGAATTCTACTATCTCTGTAGGAGGAGGCTAAAAAAAGCTCCGAAGTGCCAGTAGTGGGTGGAGTGATTCTGTTTTCATACAGTCTGTTGTGCAACAGCACCATCCAGCTGTCAAACAAAAAAAGAAACATTGATGCCACTATCCAGATTTGGTCCTTGTAAAAGCAAAATGAAGAGTTACACCTGTTTAAACAACACCAAACCCACAGGCCTTTTCCCTGCTTCTGCATTAATTACATCTATCCATCATGTTATGTTTCCTGGGTTAGTACACAGGAGTGTGCTTCAGCAAAACCAAGAATTCAGCCCCATTTAATTCTGCCCAGTGCAAACCAGCAGGCTGCAGCTTACCTCAGCGTTTCAGCTAAGTGTGGAATACAAGCTCTCAGGTATGAGGGAAAGACCGTTACCTTTGGCTCACAGCCAAAGACAGTTCATAACACTACAAAAATTAATGGAAAAACATCGACCATTTCATACCAAAGAAGTTATGTTTTCACTATCATAACTTACCACTCTGGAGCTTCAAGTGAGGGCCAGAACTGCACCTCCATCGAGGGGGTAAAATGATGAAGACTCCGATTAACTAATGGATTACTCTTGAGTTATAACACGAGGAAGATTTTTTTTTGCTTTCCAAGATTTTTCATGAAGTTGGGTTATTGAACACTAACCATAAGACAAGTGCAATGGAAGT
>JAAGNO010015401.1:242-16579 GCA_033439905.1 Ceryle rudis
TGCACAACACCACAGCCCAACGGAGGGGGGGGGGGGGGGGGGGGAGGGAAGGAAAAGCACAACACCAACAAAACAACACAGTGATAAAATGCTCAGGATTTTACAGGCCTTTAAGTAAGACAAATAAAATCAAAACCCAAGCAACCCACTACTAGTTAATATTACAGCTGATGTGACTTAGGTTTAGCTAAAAAGCATAGCAGTTATGCAGGCTCTTCTGCGTGGCCAGGCTTATTTCTGAACAGAAGGAGAAGTGTGACTGTGTTTAACCTTTCCTTTGTGACTGCTCCTGAAATTAGATTTAATATCACCACAACTCTGTGTGTGATTTGCAAGCGAAGCGAAAGTCAGCTCTGTCTGACTACCAGGAGGCAGACGACAAATACAGTGGACATTTTTTGAAGGTGATTTGACTTACCTCTGTGAGCCAGTGAGAAGAATAACTGGATGTTTAGGAGGACACTGCCAATGGGTAGTTTCATTATTTTTAGCTTCTAGGTGCTCTGTGGAAAAAGGAGGAAAAGGGAGGAAGAGGAAAGAAAGGTAGACTTGTGGAAAAGGCTTTAAACTGTGCAAAGTCAACACTGGACTGAGCAGTAGAAGAACAGGCTCAGCCAGGGACACAGGACACATTTTATTCACTTACGACATTCACTTTATTTTTTCCCTTCTTGGTGCAAAGGTGTCAGTTCAGTGCAGCTGAATCCAAAGACCTTTTCAGATTCACAGACGACCATATTGAAGGAAGGTATTGAGCACAGATACAGGCATCACAGAAATTAAAACTCTTGCATCCCACTTACTCCACCTTGCCAATGAAAAGTCTGTATATGACACTTTAAATCAGATGAAGCCCAGATTCTGAGGACTGGGGTGGATTCAAGGATTTGTGTTGTTTCTCTGTATCTGCTATGTATTTTCTGGGTGAGCTTTTCCTGTTTGTTCTTCCAAATCTTTGGGCTTGTTATGTTTCCCCACCATAAAAAGTCCAGTGTACATGGGGAAAAAAAAAACAACAACCAAAAACCAAGGAGTAAAAGATGCTACTGAATTCTTTCTTCCAACAGCATGCTACCAGTGGGTGGTATAGTGCTATTACAACAGCTGTTGATCCTACTCAAGGGTATCAATGCAAATTCATGTTCTGGACATATCCACTTTGTCTGCATAGTGATGAAAAGTAGACTTTGTCTTTTGTGGGTACTATGTTTTATCTTACTCAGCAGAGACACTGCTGAAACTATGAACTGTATAATCAAGCCTGGTTTTTCAGGTGAAGCTATAAGGACCTTCAAATTTTAGGTCATAAAGGCTTTGATCATGTTCCTGGTATGCTGAAATTCATCCTGATTTTACAGTGTGGTACAAGCCTGACCAGCTCAGCATTTCTAATTGAATCCCGTGCTCAGGGAAGGAGATTTGTGTAAGAGAAAATGGAATAAGTCAATATAATTGGAGCAGGTCCACAGGAGGCCACCAAAAAAAAAATGATCCAAGACCTGGAATGTCTCTCCTGCAAGGACAGGCTGAGAGAGTTGGGGTTGTTCAGACTGAAGGCTCCAGGGAGACCTCATAGCCTTTCAGTACTTAAAGGGGGGCTACAAGAAAGCTGCAGAGGGACTTCTTAACAAAGGCTTGTAGTGATAAGACTAAGGATAATGACTTCAAACTGTAAGAGGGTAGATTTGGATTAGAAATTAGGAGCAAGTTCTTCACTCTGAGGGTGATGAGACACTGGTACAGGTTGTCCAGGGAAGTTGTGGATGCTCCATCACTGGATGTGTTCAAGGACAGGTTGGATGGGGCTTTGAGCAACCTGGTCTAGGTTGGATGGGGCTTTCAGCAACCTCGTCTAGCGGGAGGTGTCCCTGCCCATGGCAGGGGGGTTAGAACCAGATGATCTTTAAGGTCCCTCCCAAACCATTCTATGATTCTATAATACTATGACAATCTGTTGGGTCTGTTTAATATTTTTTGTCCTTATGCACTTCTGTCTTGAAGTTTTGAAATGCTGATGCTGACACAACCTTCCTGTGTATGACATCTGCTCTCCAACTTTTACCTGGAGGGTTTGTCATGCAGGGGTTAGTTTAATTTCCTGTCCCAGACAAGACTTGTTCCCAGGTCTGCCTCTTCTAGCTCCAAGCTTTTAACAAAAACACTTCTCACTTTTGTTTTTTTTCCACTGTTTTTCAGAAAGGAGCTGTGCCAGGTATCTCATGGGAAGAGTTGTCTGCCTGTTTCTAAGGGCAAAACTCTGATGGACTTAATCCAGTTGTTTGTTATTTTGTCTGAGGTGCATACCAGTCATACTGGTACTTACTATAGAGAAGATGGATACTTCTTAACTGAGCTACCTCTAAATCAAGACACATTCTCAGCATGACTTCTCTCTATGTTCAAAGCCATTTTGATCGTTATTATTTGGGGGAGTGGGAGGAATGTCTTTGGAAGTAGGAAAAAAGTTCCTCAGGAGGAAGTTGCTCCCCCAGTCTGAACTGGAAGACACTTAGTACAGGTAGGTTTTCCAGAAATGCGGATCCATCAGGGCTTTCCTATCCCGACTCCCTGGCAGCTGACAGCTTCCTATGTGAGGGATGTCTTGGTGTCCACCATGGTTTTTGTTTTTAGGATTGTAATAGGAACTGAAGCAGTGTGTCTTACTAAAAGCCTTGTCCATGAAAAGGGTGTTTGGGTGAAATATAACTTTGTGGGAGGAGTAGGGGGTTAGATTAAATGACTTAAAACCATTTAGGCCTTAAAATCTGAGAAACTTGACTCAACACCTTCCTTCTGTCTTCATATCTTTCCATCGGGCTAATGTTTCCACAGGAGACTTTTGTACTCCTGTCCTACATGGTTTGAAGAAAGAGCTAGAAAGAAACTTAAAAATACCTATGCTAATACTTGACTCCATTTACTAATCTTATGGAAATTATTTTATTTGGCCGTCTTTTATTTACTACTTTGACTACTGAATAAGATAATTCTTTCTTCACTACAGAAACTTGGAGTTTCTCAGGATGGGGATGGCCTGTTGTGAATTACAAGATCTGTGTGGAACTTAGCACAATAAAATGCTAATCTTGTGTGTAGAAGGGCTTCAACAATAATTACAGTTACAACGTGCAAACAGCTTCTTGGGAGGCTGCGGTGCTAGACAGTTGGCTGCAGGCATTTATCTTACACTTGCCTCTTGGGATGGAAAATGGGTGGGAGATTTCAACTCATGCTCGTCTTGACTTACCGTTGATTGATTCAGCAAAGCTAATAGGAAACTAATAATCGTCTTCCAGGCTCTGGGATTGCTTAAGTGTTTCTGAATGTGTTTATGATGGGAGGTTGCACGCTAGAAAGATTTATTAGGCCTGGCAGAGTGCTCGCATGTTTGTTACATGATTAATACAGTTAACAGTTCTGAATCAACAACGTCCAAATATTGTCTCAGAACTTGCCAAGGAAAATCTGCAACTCCAACCCATCCAGAGAACAGTAGCAGCTTTTATACTGCTCTACTTCAGCATTAGCAAGTTGTCTTGCAGTGCCAGTGATGGTGGTATGGGCTGGGGGAGAAGGATGGAAATAGTCCTGCATGAAAATAAAAAGCCATATTCGAGATAAAAATCTGGGAGGGTGTGTGGAGATGGATGAAGAGAACTGAGCAGTTAAGACTGTGCTTGATTTAAAGACCTCATGGTGCCATTGTAACTTCTTCTGTTCCCCATCCTCTTTCAGAGAAGGAAGAAATTAACTGAGCCCAAATTGTGAGAAAAGTATCACCTGGCTCATAGAGGAAAGTCTTGTCCAAGAATGAATATAGGAATTTTCCAGCCCATACACAGAAACTGTCTCTCTCTGAAGGTCTGCAGCTCAATATAGCCTGTTCCACTCAACAACCAAAACAATGGCCCCGTCTTCCTTTCAAGTGCCACAAAGGGCAGCACCTCAGGGTAGAAATGTTTACAGAAGACAGAACTGATTGTTTGTACCATGATCACAACACAGAAGCATTATGTTCTTGGCTTCTTGACCAAGATCCAGGGTATGTATTAGAGGAGGATCTCGACTGACAGTTGAAGTAGAGAGACCACTGCTTATTGTACCAATCCATCATTTTTCATTGTCTTTACCTGGTGTTATCTGTTGTTTGAGTTGTACATTGTTTGTTTCAGAGGCTGTATACACACATTCAGCCTTTAAACATCAAGTTTTCCAACAAATCAGAGCACACAAGCAAGCCTCATGGACATTTTCCTATCTCACAGTCTTTGACTAACTTTAATATCATTTCCCAGGACAGAGGCAATTACCTTTGTTCTGGAACCTTATAGAAGCAGACTGTAAAAGACTCATAATTTTTCCTTCTTTTTTTTTCCTGGGTTCATGACAGACTGAAGTCAAATAAGACGGGGAGTTTGTTTGTTCAGCCTGGAGCAAAGAAGGTTGCAGGGAGACCTTATTGTGGCCATTCAATAATTAAAGGGGGCCTGTAAGAAGGATTGGGACAGTCTTTTTAGCGTGGCCTTTTGTGACAGGACAAGGGGTGATGGTTTGAAATTAAAAGAGGGGAGATCTAGACTGCAGAGAAGGAAGTAATTTTTGATGCTGAGGGTGGTGAAACATTGTCCCAGGTTGCCCAGAGAGGTGGTCGCTGCCCCATCCCTGGAACCATTTCAGGTGAGGTTGGCCCGGGCTCTGAGCAACCTCCTCTAGTTGCAGATGTCCCTGCTCACTGCAGGGGTGTTGGACTAGATGCCCTTTAAAGGTTCCTTCCAATCCAAAACATTCTATGATTCTAAGGTTTAGTGGACAGACAGTTTGGGCATCAGAAAAACTGCAATATCCTCAAAACTGTTGAAACAGACTGAACAGCAGCAGCAAAGCTGTAAATCTCAAGACAAATACACTAAGAACGTGTAAAAGAAACAGATATTTTCCTGTTGGCTTTGGGAGGGAGAAAAAAAGTAAAGTCAAAGACAAATTTTGGCTTTGAGCCCATGCTGGGCACAACCTGTCCAAGGCCACACAGTGAGCCAATAGCAGAGTCCTTGTTGCAACCTCTGGGTACCAGTCCTCCCCACTGAGGGATGCTTTCTCTCGCTGCCACTGCATCCATATAAATAACCCTGTTCTGAAGCTACCATCCTAACACAGAGCTCAAGAAACAGTCCAGGAAACATTCCCAGTGCTAAGCTAATCAGGAAGCAAAGATTTGGATGGGCAGACAGGACCTCAGCTGACATTGGATGGTCAGCCTTGCTTCAGATTTCAGGGTTATTGTGCCGATTCCTCTCCTGTGGTTACCCGTAGCCAATCAGGATCCAGGCTTATTAGAGATATTTATTTTTTTTACAAGGGGTGATGAGAGGGTTGTATGAATGTTTTGTAAAGTGACAGTGGGTTCCTATTTCTTTTGACCACCACATCCAGCTGCACAGGGAGCTGAAAAGCCACATGAACTACTTTAGGGAGCTGAAAAGCCACATGAACTAAGTTATAAAGCCAAAACAACACTCTTGCCTTTTTTTATTTTATTTTTTTTTTCCTTTTGGAAATTATTTATGAGTATATTGAATACAACAATTCATATCCCTAGTGCTGAGCAAACTATGCAACAAAAGCAACCCATTCTCAGGTAGAAAGAGGCACCCAAGAGGCACAGCTATGTACCAGCAGACCCCTCCTATCTGCGACGTCGATGATGGGACACGCAGGGAGTCCCTGTCTGGTCATAGGATGTATCACAGACTGTGTGGAAATTTTAGAGCTTGGTAATCACCAGGTCTGCTCCTGCCAGCAGCCACACTGACAAGACTTTGGCATATTCATTACAGTGGAGTCCTGCCTTTCTCAGCTGTAGGAAACACCACAAACCTCCTTATTTGTTGATGTCAATGTAAAAAATAATAATTCATAAAACTATCCTGCTTAAAGACCACCACCTCCCCTCCCATTTAGGGATATCTGCAACCCCACCAATTAATCTGTATGTCTGTAGGTGTCCATATGACAAAATGTGATGGATTTTTGGAGTGTCAGAGACTTTTAAAAGTATTTGTCAGTAGGATATTGTGGTTTGGATAAAGTGTGCTACGGTGACTCTGGAGACTGGAGCTTGAGTTTCATTCTGGGCTCTGGCTACTGCCTGTTCTGTTTCTTCAGTTTAGCTGAATGTGAAAGCCAGAGGACTCAAACTGGAAGTAGTGCCAGCCATACAATCTTCCCAGTGCCGCTGGCTGTGGAAACTGGAATGCCTTGACCACTTCCCCAAAAAGAGCTATCTTTTGCATCGAAGCTGGGAAAAAAAAACAAAACAACAACAACAACAACAAAAACCAGAAAAAAAAAACCAAAACCAATCCCCCCCCCCAAAAAAAACAACAAAAGAAACCCCCAAAACCCCAAACCCAAAACAGGGGGTTGCATCCAGGTCATTTAATTTTGGTCTTTGAACATCAGGCTGAGATGACTGTGCTGTCTCTCATAAATCACCTGGTAGTGACTAATTTTGTGGTCCTGTCAGGTGACACTGGCTGTCCTACATAATGGAAGTTTGGATAACGTTACTTGAAACTTTGAGCTGGACCTGTTTGCCCCAGCATGCCCTGAGAGCATGGTGGAGGGGTGCAATGAGGGAAGGTGCCGGTGACCCATGTACAGAAGGGTCTTCTTTATCTGTTGATAATTGCTTAGCTTTTTTCTTTTCCCCAGGTAAAAGCAAGAGTAAAAATGTAAAAAGAAACCTGATGAGCTGCACCACAGGATGCAACAACAGCCCAAGTCTTCCTCAAGTCTCTGAAACGAATGGCTCCTCTACACCAGGGTAAGAAGGACTGTAGCCAAACACTTACCTCACAAGTAGAGGCTGCAGTTGACATGTGTCTTTTCTAGAGTCTCCTTCAAGCGTGTTGATCTGCAAGGTGGCCTCCCCAAGTAGCTTCATTCTCTGTCTTGTTCTATGACTCCCCTGTTTTAGTTGTGTGCAACTGAGGACATGAAGTGGTTTATGTGCAAGGCTGTGGAGTAGGAGAAGTATAGGGGACATATATGTAGTCGTACATGGGATATAGGACCAAGTCAGATGTGTGGATTTCAAGCTCATTACATAATCTCACAAGATCTGGAAGAACTTAAGCACTTAGGGGAAAATAAGAAATAAAACAATACCAGTAGAACAAAAGAAAACAGAAACTTTTTATTTGTTACATGTATTCCTGTCCATCCCAGTATCTGCTTTGGCATCTGGTACGGTTACACATGTGTTCCTGACTGAGAGGGATGCAGAAATTCAGTGTATTTTCCTGTCAGCGAGACTTTTTGCATTGCTCCTCCCAGACCAGAGCCCTCCTGCATCCTAAACTTCAGAAAACAAATTGCTGTCAGGTCAGGCTGGCCTGACAGTTTCCATTATGTTGTCTCATAAAAGTGAAGGACGGGTTTCATCACAGAGAGAAGAAAACAAACAAACAAACAGACAAAAAACCCCTAGACATGAAAGGTGTTTTCTGCCCATTTCCATTGCTCAAGTGGGGCTTGAAAAGGGATGTTACACACTGTCCCAAGCGTCCTCTTCGTTCTTCCTTCTGCAGCTTCCTAAAACCCCTGGTGAAAGAGCCACAGCAGGTGTTGTAGAGAAATTAATTTTATTTTTATCAAGTGGGAAATTAAGGAAGAGGCCAGAAATTAACAAAATCTATCTCTTTTTTTTTTCTTTTTTTTTAAAAATAAGGTCCACAAGGATCACTGCAGACTATTGTCAGCTTTCCAGATAGAACTTACACTGGGTCCCAAAGTTTGAAGAGTGGAATGAACTGGTTCTGAAATATCTGGGCAAATGATGTATTTTATTTATTTACTATTTCTTTTTTAAACAAAGCCTACAGAGGCCACATGAACTTTCTTGTATTTACTAAAGAATATTTCCTGGGAATAAAGATGGTGGAGTTTACTGCCTGGGGATGTTGGGGCGTCCCCAGTGCTGGGGATTTCTGGCAGACATGATCATACATCTGTCAGGGAAGACACAAGTGAGGTTGTGTAGAAGTGTCCCCTTGAGACCACTCCCAGCACTTACGGTATTGATATGTGTTTAGAAGTGGCTGAAAGTCTCTGTTATAGTAGATACCATTACAAAATGTGTTTTCATTATCAGTGAGGATGCAACTTTGCAATCTTCTTACATGCAGACTATAAACCTAATAAAGTAATAGAGGTTGGGGGTTTTTATTATATTTTTTTTTTCTTTATAATCCATAGCCCTGCCCCAGGGAATTTCTTTTCCCATGGAAAAGGAACTTGGCTCTGATACATGTTTTCTTAACTGAAATCAAGGAATACCAGATCAAATCCATGATCATCCCCTCTCTCTATCTTCTGATCCCTGTGTCTTTCTGTCTCTTTTTCTCTCAGACACAACCCCACAACCTAATATGTGTCACCACTGGGACATTATTCCTCCCTTCTCTGATGTCTCAACCTACTTTTTCCTCTGCATACCTCCTTTTTAGTATAAATGCCCTTTTCATATGTATTCAGTTCATGAGGAAGACACTCCAGACATTCATTTACCATCATGGTAATTTTCAAATTCTTTTCCTCTCTGTTCCTTGGTGTTTTGTATAATTATTTTTTTTTCTTAACTTTTTTGCTTACTCATAAAATGAACTTTTCATCTCTGTTTCAAGATGACTATCAAATGACCAGTATTATAAGTCAAATAAAAGACTACCAGGAGAAAACAAAAGTTTAACTTTAAAATTAAAATTTGCAAAACATTCAAAATAGCTAAAACAACAAAATAGCTAAATATAAAATTCTATAGATTATGTCACCTTTCAAAGACAGAAAAAAAAACCCTATAACAATTGCAATGGATATTTATGCTAGGAATTAGATAACAAGACTATATTTTTTTTCTTTTTTTCTTTTTTTTTTTTTAATGCTGGCATTTCAAGCTAGTTAATCACTTTGGTTTGTCTAACACTAAATGGCAATGATCCATCCAAGGTGCCTCTTTCAGTTGCATGTTTCACTGGGTGCTCTTAACTATTAAACAGTTTGCAACTAACATGCATTTTCCACGGTGTTAAAACTCATTAGCAATTTATGATGTAGACTCGCCTGAGATATGGTTTTCTCAGGAAAATGTTCTGAGGGACCGTCAGTGGGAGTTTTTACTGACTGGCTGAAGTTTAGAAGTCTCTGGAATCTACAAGTTGAGCATTTGAATTTTAAAAGGTAATTTTTCAGTGAAGAGTTGAGATCAGAGAGAGATCCAAATTCAGTTTGGGAAGAACTGTCCCAAATTATCTTCATTTAACTTTAATCATTTCAAAGTTAGATATCTATTCCAGAAAAATCATTTCAGGACACTCCTGTATCAACTATAGAGATTTAGGTACTGTTGGTGATTTATTCCGTCTGTCTGAGAGGACCTTCTCAAGATGCTCCTAGGAAGTGCTTCTCTCTTTCTTTGTCATCGGTGGAACCTGGAGAAGTAGCTTAAACTCCTAATTTGCTGTCAGCTGTCATTAGAAGGGACACCTGATGCCGAAATATGGCTGAAGTAGAATTTTTCTCAGCTTCACAAACCTGTTAATACCTTAAAGTCTATGTCTAATTTGGATATATGTTTGAAACACAGTTGAAGGTTCTGAAAACTTTGTCTGGAACAAAACCTAGCTCAAGAGTCCACTTTATACAAACCCTCATTCTGACCTTGAAAAGTAGAGTTTTGCCTCTGGAGACCTCACAGCAATCTGCAGTTTGAACTGGGAACTATATTGTAATGGAACTACTATGAGAATTATCAGCTAAATTACTTTATCCCCCCCTGGGGCTTAAAATTAGTCCATTCAAAATGGACTTTTAAAAGTGTATGTTCCCCTGTGCTTTAAATGCTCTGGACGCTCATAGTCTGTGACCTGTAAGTCTCACATTAGACCGTTTGTATGGAACAGTTGCTCTTTTAATAATTACAACACAGCTGACATCATCTTTGGGAAATGCCCTGGTAGTGATTGGGATAGTTAAATCCATCATCACCATTCTTCAGTTAACTCACAGGCTGCAGCTCTTGTAGTTGGAATAAAACCAAAAGGAAGTGAGGGGAGAGCTGTACAGATGTTGTCTCATTAGTAGATGACTTGCTCATCTACATGCAAACACAAGGGATGCTAGCGCAGCTCCATCCTCCTCACTAAAGTACCAGGCTAATATTTCCTGACAACAGCTTTGTCACTGGGGGAAGTTTCTCAGAGACCATCATTCACAAGTTACTACTCTCCTGTAGCTAATGACGGTTTGGCTGCTGACAAAGGAAGTCCTGAAAAGGAGGTGAATCTGGCCACAGGAAAGACCACCTTTACCAGTGACTACAACAGCGCCCTTGGTGAGTCCTTCTAAATCTAACCTAGCTGCAGTAAATCCTACCATCATGGTTCTTCTTGTACTCCTTCACTATAGACTTTACACGTGTTCTTCTGGATTAGAACCTGAATGGCACTATTGGAAGAAGTCATCTTGGTCATTCATTCAGAGTTGAGAAACCTGAGTGCCAGAGGTAGAAATAATTACAGTTGCCTGAGAGAAATAAAACAAACAAACAAAACAAAACAAAACAAAAACAACCAAACAAATAAAACAATTCATTACTTGATATCTGCTACACAGGAGAGACACAAAATTTCCACTCACTCCTGTTTTCTGCCAGAGTCCTACACACCCAGTGAGCTGGAATAGCATTAAGAATATGGATTTTTTTCATCACATTTGTGATGTTGGCATGACAAGAGACTAAACAACAAGGTTCTGCCTTCAGGGTGTCCTGACTATCTGCCTCAAGGAGTCCAAGTGGTTGGATCTAAACAGTACTTTCCATCCATTCATATATATCCCTAAGGAGTCATAAAAAATAATTATCATTTTTTGGGGGGGTGATGAGCGTGCCTGTAAGAGGAAAAAAATTGACTCTCATTCATTTCCCAGACCATAATGGTCTCCTTGTGCAAAAAAAAAAAAAAAAGAAAAATTAAAAATTAAAAATAAAAATTAGCCTCTGGAGTAATTCTAATAGCTCTCTACTATTTAGTTTGGGGAAAATGGCAGAATATTGGTTCCTAATTATAGCTGTTCCTGATTACTACCATCTTCCGTCTGAAATGGGAGGTTGCTCTGGCTCCTTCTTCCAGGATTGCATTGACTTTGAGGCAATTCCCTGTTTCATCCTGATTCTCAGGACGTGGAAATATTTGTTCATTCATCTTCTTTTACTTGATTGCGTTATGATTGTGGACCATATGATTACATCCCCTTTAATATCATCTACAGGATATATTTATTCTACACGCACATATTTTTTCCAGCATGTAAGTCATAAAGTGAGATGCAACAGCTCAAATGTCATTAGAACAGCACAAAAATTACCCTGAAAACAAGACATTTAAGTTGCAAATATTGGATTCAAATCAGCTTTGGGGAAATGATACATTGTAATGCAAATCAAACCCAAATGTGACTGACTAGTCACCTATTTCCTAATATTGTGGAAACTACAATTCACTCGTTGATTTGGGCTGTAACTTGACTCATGTAGTTCTGCTCAAGCAGGATATTTTTACTGTTGCATCTAGGTATGTAGAAACACTTTAGGGTAAAAGCAAGCAGTTCCTCCATGAGTATCATAACAAATTCTAGTCCTGTAGCAATACTGTGATATCACATTTTTTCTCTCACAACAGCTGATAATACTTTAAAATGTCCCAATGCCAGCCATGACAAATAAGTAGAGGGAAATGGCCAGAGTTAAAAGCTTGGATAACTTTGAAGCAGGGAAAGAAAAGATTCTTAAAGCAGCAAACCGATCATTTTAGGTACCTATTTATCTCAGGAGGCTCTGAAAATGAGTGTTGGTTTAAAAAAGATGGTTTGCAGTTTGCTAAGTTCTAATATAAGATTGTGGAATCAAAAAGCAAGAATTAGGTTCACTTGATGTGAAGCAGTAAGAGATTGAAAGAATCATGATCTAAATATAGATCTTGACATTCAAGGACATTCGCGCTGGTTTCCCTTCATCATGGCGACCTGGCTGCTGTCATCAGAAGACTCCTGCTTGTCATGGTGGGTAGACATCTAAACTAGATAACTGGATTTATGCACTCAAAGTGACTATTTCTTCCTGGTTTATGATAGCACACCTTCTATTAACATTTGTGATGTGATACAGGTGCCACCAAGATGTTAGAGCGATGATCGGAATCTATTGTGAAATGTGGTACACATGACATGGTAAAACATAAATATGTTGATGTATGTTTAGATATGTAATATATAATATATAATACATATATTCCTTAGTGTTTTTCTAAGGATTTCAGATATGTGAAATAGGTAGTTATGAGCAAAATTAAGCCAAAAAAAAAGGTATTCAAAATATCTGTTTATATTCAAATAATGCATGCATGTGTAAAACCAGCTGTATTTTGGATTTCTCTGTAAGAAATACCTAAATTATTTCTATGCAACTTTTCTCCCTACTGCTTTTCTTTCTTCCTTATCTTTCAGAATCCTTAATCTTCAGAATACAAAACAAGAAAACACAAAACAAGAAAACACAAAAGAAGAAACAGAAACACAGAAACAGAAACAAAGAAACAGAAATCAGAACACAGAACAAGAAAAGGAGTGATATTTGAGGGCTTCTATAAAGTCACAGACAGGTGCAGTCTCCTGAATCCCAAAGTAAGACTCATCTCACCTAACTGAACATGTGGGATCCAGTTTACAGGTTCTGACACCAGGAAGTAGGTGGTGAAACTTGAATGCCTACATGTGAACTGCACATCTAACCTTCCAGAGCAATCACTTCAATCACTTCTCCTCGCTGAGCTGTTTATTTGTCTATATATAGTCATCTAGAACTGTTTGAAAAGTCCTTGGGAACCATAAATCACAGAATCACAGAAACTCTATGTTTGGCAAAGACCTTTAGGATCATCAAGTGCAACTATTCTCTAACTCTACCAGGGCCACTACTACACCATATCCTTAAGCACCATACTAGACAGCTTTTAATACATCCAGGGATGGTGATTCAACCACTTCCCTGGGAAGCTGTTCCAGTCTTTGATAACCCTTTTGATATGGCAGTTTTTCCTGATGTCCAACCTAAACCTTCCCTGGTGCAACTTGATGCCATTTCCTCTTGTCCTACCAGCTGCGACTTGTGAGAAAAGACGGACACCCATCTCTCTACAACATCCTTTCAGGTAGTTGTAGAGAGTGATAAGGTCTCCCCTCAGCCTCCTTTTCTTCAGACTAAACAACCCCAGCTCCCTCAGCCTCTCCTCATCATGGGATCCTTCAGGTCCCATCAGGTTGGCAAAAATGAACATGGCCTACAGTAGATCAGCAGCATCGAGAGTTGGGAAAGCTAATTCAAATGATGCCGGACACCTTTGTTCAGGCATAATGAAGCCCTTTGCCAATAGATTCAGTAGTATCTAATTAAGAATTTATAATAAAGTGGACGTACAATCGACCATAGAATCACAGAATTATAGAACCCAGGTGCCATTCTAGAAGTACACAATTTTCACACTGTTCTTTTGTCATGTTTGCCAGTTCCAAGTAGCATGATGGATGAACTGCAGACATACATATTTAACTTACTGTCCTCATACCAGACTAGCCGTGGTTCCATCCTTCTTCCTTAGTGTAAATATTTTTTTAAAAAAAATCACTTTTTCATTATATACATAATAAAATGACACTCTTCTTCATGTCTTTGAACCACAGAGAAGAGTTTAAATTAAAAATAAAGCCAAAAGCCCAAAGAAGGAAAATTGGAAGATATTTTGTATTATATGTGTGCTTATTTCACAGTAATAATAATGGCTTGAAAATTCATCTCTTCAGGTAAACAGAGAAAGAGAAAAATAAAAAAAACCCCAATGATTAAAGTTTATTTTCAGCAATTTTTAAACTATACAACTTTTTGGTAATTCCGTGTCTTATTTCTGAACAATATATTTCTGACTTTATATAAACATACCTCATCTGAGAAAATTTTAAAAACCCACAACAATGATTAAAATTAATATTTTTTTCGTTTTTGGTGAGGAAAAAAGTGTTGTTTTTTTGTTTTTGTGGTTTTTGTTTTTGTTTTTGTTTGTTTTTGTTTTTGTTTGTTTTTTTATCTGTAAATGGTACTGCAACAATTTACCTTTTGGAAAGTAACCACTGAAAAAGTTATTAAAAGTTGGAGAGAAGGGGACTCTCTAACTAACCTTTTTTTTCTTGCTGTTATTTAGTTCTTAATTCAAGATTTGACGGGGAAAAACTCACAAAACTCTACTCATACCTCTCCTCATACATATTTGTGTCTCCATTCAAAATTAAACAGGACTCTTTTAATGGCTGTAAAGTGTCCAGTTCTCATCAGTGCTCTGGATCTTTGTGAGGTTCAGCTGACTCTTCTGTAATCTGTAGGAAACAACCTACTGCTATTTATCATGGAGATCTTTTTGGAAGGATGTCTGGGAGGAGGTTATCAACAGGGCAGAAGGACGTATGAAGCTGGGATGATACTGCAGAACCTGTGGTAGTTTTCCATGCAATAAGCATCCAGGAACTGGATTTCCAAAGAGCCTGGTGTAAATTCTTTCCTTATTTGAAGCTTTCAACAAGGGAAAAGCAATTCTCTCTTAAACTCAGGAATTCGGCTCAGCTGTTGAACTAAGAAGTGTTGTTGTCCAAGGTCCTCTATGAATTTCTCTTCTATGGACCTCTAAAGGCAATTAAAATAGGGTGAGATGAGTCTGGTTCTCTGCCAGTAGAAACTACATCAAAACAGCACTTCCAAAAACCCTACGATGAGCATCATCAGAGCACTTCAGCTATGGTGGAACAACAGCTAAATCCTGTGGAGATATAACTGGTGGAAAATGGTGGAAATGACAGAAACTTCCATGGTGTTTGCAAGCTACATCTAAGATTGTGTTGCCTCAGTGCATGGTGCTGTATGAACACACAATAAAAACAATTTGAGCTCTGCAGAGTAAATACAATGCAACAGCAAAAGGAAGGAATCAAGAGTTACCCAAGGTCACACCATGAAGCAGCAGGAGAGTGAAGAAATGGGACTTGCACAACTGAAATCCCAGTTTACTGCTGTATCCATTAGCCTAGATTGATTTCCCTTCTGGTTTGGGGTTTAGAAATTAAAATTACCTTGACTAATTATCCTTCTCCTGAGTCATCCATTCACCAACCATTTCTTTCTTCTTTGAGCCATTCTCTTTCCCCTTTGCCATCCAACCACCTTTCCCTTCAAATCCCCTGAGAAAGGTGCCTGAGGATTAATGGAAAACCAAGACTTTGTAAGCTGTTCTCCTGCAAATGGATTTAATCCAGACTCTCAATAGCACCCAAAAGTGTATTTTGGGATGTAATTACAAGTGATACACTCCACAGAGAGCTCATTTATTCTGAAAGAAGTATGGAAGACCTGTTAAGCAAGATGTTTTCTCTTTTTTTTTTTTTTTTTTCTTTCACCTGACACTACAACATCAGGACACAAAGCTGCAGTTTGACTGAAAATAATGAAGTGAGATGTTCCATAAAGTTATTTCCAGCTGATGGACTACATACTACATAAATATACAGGAAACTCCCGGAGGAAACTGGCAGGTCACTCAGGCTTGTATCAGTTTCAGTCCAGCAGTGTATGGGACATCCACACATCTCTTGTAAGGGGAGCAGTTTCCATACAAGATATGCAGATGTTAAACTTTTATAGACATATTTATTTTTAATTTTTTGCTTGCTACCAGGATAACACCTACTGCTGAGTTCAAGCAACCATCAGCTGAAGTAATTATTTCAGGCTGTGAGGATTCGGTCTTGGGGTCAGGTAAGAGCATGGGAGGGAAAGTGTTAAGCAAGAAACTCTTGTGAACTTTTCTAAGATGATTTTTCATGGAGAAGGTTAAAATCAGAAGTGCCAGCAGAGTTTTTGTGGAAAACAGACAGATTCAGGACATTTTACTTCAGATTCAGAAAGGTCAGCATTTCTGGCAAACGGTGAAGCTGGTGCTCTGATTCAATGCAAACAGAATCATTTCTTCCTCAGGCTCCCCGCTGAAAATTCAGAGGAGTTTGGTTTTGGATGAAGAAAGTGTCTCAGGAAAAACAAGACCTAGCCATTCACTTTTGAACTAAACCTGAACCCAAACTGGACTTGGGTTTGAATCTGGAGAAAGCTTAATTCCTTTCCTTTCCTTTCCTTTCCTTTCCTTTCCTTTCCTTTCCTTTCCTTTCCTTTCCTTTCCTTTCCTTTC
>JAAGNO010015402.1:0-17272 GCA_033439905.1 Ceryle rudis
TTGCACACTGTTGGGTTTTTTTTAATGCTATATATTTTGATCTTCCCCAAAGGAAAATCTCTGAATACCTTGACTATACTCAATTAGGAGTACAAACTGTGAAAATAAGAGAAGGAAGTTTTTGAGTTAATTTGAGCAACATAATGTCATTTTTTCAAATCACGCACTATTGGATAGCACAAATAAATGACACATTGGATCAGTGGCTGAACAGAAAAAAAAATGAATATTAGAGTTTGGGTCAGAAGCAAATTTGTGGGTACTCGCCAGTTTGAATAAAATGAATAAAATAATAAAAGAGTAAAATAAAAGCAGATGGATTATCTTGCAAGAGATACAGTAAACAGACTGGATGTAGTAGAAAGCCTTTCATATATGAAAGGCAATGACAAAGAAGGCTTTGAGAATTCATGGAACAAATTGCAGGAACGTAATAAAAAATATGCTTGTTATCACTGGATGCAAAAGGTTTTTGAAACCATTTTCTCTCCTTTCCTGTTGCCACGCAAGTCCTCAAAAAAGTAAATTAAATGCTTATACAAAAACACAGAATGAAGAGTCAAATTCTATCCCATGAGTTTGTTCCCAGAATCCCCAAATTTCACTTCACATAATAACTTCACTAAAACCTCTAGAATTGATGTGCTGTAAACACATACTGTAGCACGTTCACAGCTCAGGTGTTAAAGCCCCTCTGATCCCAGAAGGCAGTTTGCATAAAGAATCTGCATAGTTGCCCCTAAAAGAAATTAAGCTGCTTCTGCCCCAAACAAGAATAATTTGTGAAAGGAATCATATAAAGGATGCTGCAATGTCCCATAGATTCTCTGAAATACAGGTCTCTCCCTGTTTCTTCTTGTCCTGTCAAAGAAATAAATTGCTGATGGCTCTTATCAGAAGTAAACAACATTTATGTCCCTCAGTCTACCAATCTGCATTGGCTAGCAAACAGAAAGTTATAACCAAACTACACTCTACTATCTGCTCAAAATTCGTGGGTTTTATGCCACTTGATCTGGAAGGAAAGAGGTGTCTGGGAAATAGTGCACTCTGTCTAGAGTGGGGGATCTGTCTTCACTGGCATTCTCAACTAGTTAATGGAAACACCCTCACATCTGTGAGAGTTAGAGAACAGAAAGTGAACAGAAAGTGTCTTAGAATCTGAAGCAAGGCAGGTGCAAGCTGTAGCCCAGACAAAACCATAGCAAGCACAACACTTTTGTAATGGAGATTAGTTAAGAACAGCAGTGATAACTTACAAGAGGAAACCAGAGCATTGCTCCTTGTCATCAGCCTACAACAAACCTGTGGAATAGATCATCAGGTTTTCTTTCAGACAGCTGGCACATTATTCTTTGCCAACAGGAGCCTATGACTAAAAGGACAAATTCCATAATTGCTCTGCCTCAAACCATTGTTTTTTACCAAACAAGCTACTGTTTTTAGTCTACTTGGTAACAAAAGCTTTTCAGTTTTCCCAGTAGTGATATTTGTGGAGATACACATGTTTATCCATCTTCTTAATCTATCAAGTTTTGGATCAGAACATATACTTCAGGATGAGCTAATTAGTAAAACTGAATCCTGTTTTTGGTGCATCAAAGATACTTCACATCATATTCATGAAGGGAAGTGTGAGGTAAGATGAGAAGAACGCATGATATTTTCTTGCTTCAAGGAGGAATAATTTACAGTGCTTATACCTAGCAGTGGGGTGTGGACTTTCCTATAATTTTCAGGAAAGTGTTGGAAACATGAAGATGATTCCCTATGAAGATGTGCCCACAGTGTCCAATAGCAATATAAACTAGCATTAAAGGTCACAATTCTGCAAGAATAATTTATTTAGAACACTCTGTATTTAGAAACCGTATGAGGCAATAACTTGCAATAATTGGATCTGCTTCCAAATTACATGAAATAAGGTGCTAGTTGTTTCCATGGTGCTGATTTATTTTTCCTTCTGATGTGAACATAAGCAAGCCAAAAATATTTTTTTCACATTTCTATTTCACAGTATAAGCATCAAAATATACTTAAGTACTGCAGTTCCCTAGTTTTTCAAGCCAAGACTTTGCACTAGGAACAATCATAATTAAAAATGCCTTTGCTTTTCGTTGATATATAGGCAGAACCTTTGCTTCTGGAGATGAACTGACTCAGTTAATTAACTTTAAACCATCACTGACTGGAGTATGTCCAAGGACTGGCATCACAGGTCTTATTCGAGGCCTTCAGTTGCGGATTGAGAACCAAGAGGTGTTGAAGGAATTTATGGTAAAGTGTGATTCCTTTTTAAGATCTGAGTGTTTAGCAGAGCTACGAAAGTGACTTTTAGCAGCCTTCTGCATACTGTATGGGAGAGCAGCTTGTATATCTTTACCAACTCCACTTTCTCATAGAATTACTACAGCCAGAATGGGGCTTCTGCTCTGCTGTTTGGGTGATACTACGGTATTTGGATCTCTCTCTTTCCACACAGGTCAGCTTACACTAATACCCAAAGATACTTTATCCAAAGATACTGCCACCATGGAATGAAAAATAAATAACACACAAAAGTAGAGTATGAATCACTTTATTCTAGACTGACTTCTTCCTATTGGCCTCTCAGTTCTGCTGAACATCTGCCTAAGAACTATTCTAGAGGCTACACTAAAGCAAGAAATGCAACCTGCTAGGGCTTCACTAATGTTGAAATACTTAGTTGATGAAAGTAAAATGTTTCACACAGTGCTGCAGGGATCCATGGAACTCATTGTCACAAGATGCTGTTAAGGTCAGGAACTTTGTGAAATTAAAAAGAAAAAGTAATGTACCTCTATAAATAATGAAAACACATAATTGTATCTCATGGCACATAAATCATGAGAAAGTGTATAACTAGGAAAGCATATAAAATCTCTTGTTTCGGGATATAAACAGAGTACTCAGTTATCAACAAATTTCCAAAGAACAGATGAGTTCATAACTCTTCAACACAATACCAGAATTTTCTTTAAAGGATGCACTCATTACCAGTGAAATAGATTCCTACCACTTTTCCATAGTAATTGCAATGTTATCAGGTTCTTTCACGTGCCTTTTTATCTCTGACTTTCTGAATACAAAATCTCATAGGCTCAAGAGTATAGGACTTTCTGACTTTCCCTGTAGGCTCAAGGGTACGTATTAATTTCATTCCATTCACATAGGCATAGCATACTGTGAGCAGAGTTATGCATCTGCATTGGAAATGTAAAGATCTAACAGGGAAAGCACTGGTTACCAAAGCCAATGGATATTTTACACAAGTAAAAGCTGTAGTAACTGATGAAGATGTTGAACTGTCACACGCATTTCAGTCGATATACACTGTATAGTGGCATAATGTGAAGGCTGAGCATTGTGCAATGCATACCAAAGAGGTAAAAGAATAAAGAAAAGTGAAGGAAACTCAAAACTGTAAATGAAATTAATTTGCACATTCCTGCTGCCAGCTACACTGCATTCTGTTCCCAAACATCTACTATGAAGTACTTAATGATTTGCACTTAACATCATTGATATATGTTCCCTATATATCTATCACTTTCTCAGTCACTGAAAAGTACTTATGGACATTCACTATCTGGTAACAGTGCATTAGTTGGTTCTTTAGTCAGTATGTTATCAATCAGGAATGCTGACATTTGGCCAAGATAATATTCCAAACATCTGGTTTATATCAATATACAGGGGCTGAGGATGTGGGTTGGAAATGTCACTTGAAAACCCAAGAAATTTTGTGCAGGCTGAAGAAAATACAAAGTAATTTGAATTATTTGCTAGAAGTCTAGAGAATGATGTACTGATTCTGTTCCGTAAGAAATCTATTTGCCAGTCTTAGGTCATATGTAGCAGTAAAGTTTGCTCACACTGACTCTGTAAAGTTTGTCTAAAAAAGATGTGAACAACGTGGATTGACTATTTCTCTTTGATTTAGGCTTTAGAACATGCAAAACCCATAGATGACTGCAGAACTGGCAAAGCACCAGAAAACCTGGGTAAAAACAGATACCGAGACATTCTTCCATGTAAGTATGGACACTAATGTGAACATACCTTCAGTGTATGTTCTCATGTTACTCACCTAACAAAGACATGAGAAAACAGAAAAACAGTTATAACAATGAGATGTAGGACATTTTTCCAGAAGAGGTATAGGTCTCATAGGATGTCTGCATTTCACAATATGTAATTTTCTGAAGTATCATTTTCCACAAGGCAGGACTTGTTCGGTTGGGGGCCAGTTGTATTGGTGTTTCCTTCCCTCTCTCTCATAGATAGTAATCTGTGGAAAACTGTAACTTGAACTACAACAGCAGTTCTTTAAATCTATTTAAATGTGCAGATATGTCTACTTCTTGTGACACTGGAATTCTGAAAAGTACAGTGGAAATCATGGAGTTATGTAGCTCTTGGAAATACAAAGATTCTTTCAGAAGTATTTGAAAGTAGAATAACCAGAGCTTTCATCTGCTCAGCTCTGATCTGAGTCAGAAACAAGTTTCATCATCAATAAGAAGTCATATTAGAGGGAAGAACTGAGTCTAAGAGCTGAATGACTGCAGTTAACAATTTCCAAAAAAATAGCGTACAACCCAGTCATTCCCTGAGAGGTATTACGGCAGAAGAACATTTTCTGGACCTTTGATGTATTTCTGAACTGCAGCAGCAGGACAATACACACAAAATTTGTAGCAGTTACCCCTCTATATGAGTGATACAGTATATATTCTCAGAAGTTTCCTGTTTTATAACAACCAATATCCAGTGACAATGTTCCCATGCCATACATTAAAAGCAGTGTTGGATACACTATTTTGTATTGCTGCCAAACAATTCTATTACTTAGAAGACCTGTCAGAGTGTTACTCGAGTATCTTAAGAGAAATAAAGCTGCAGTGAACCTGCACACAATTTATCTGTGGGAATTTCTACTAGCAGTGATTCATATTAGTGCTCCTAGCCAAATGTATTCTAAAATCCAGAGGCATACTTTGCTGCTAGAGGCTGAGGTTCCCCAGCTTCTGAGTTTTAGAGATGGATGGATGTTTCAGATCTAATGCTTAAATAGCAACTTTCTGTTTCTGTACAGATGATAAGACACGAGTTCCTCTGGGAGAAAAGAATGGCTACATTAACGCAAGTTACATTAGAATGAAAGTAGGAGAAGATGAACATTTCTATATAATAACCCAAGGGCCTCTGCTATCCACTATGGCTGATTTCTGGCAAATGGTCTGGGAGAATGAATCAGATGTGATTGCCATGATGACAAAAGAAGTGGAGCTAGGACAAGTCAAGTGTCATCGATACTGGCCTGAACCTCCCCATGACTCTATAGATCTCACTAATTTTCAGCTCAGGCTAGACAGTTGTGAGATTCTGGAATACTTCAAAATTAGAACAATAGAAATGATCAACAAGCAGGTAAGTTGAGTAGACAATACATTTGTATATGATGAAATTGATTATTTTACATGAGTAACTACTCAATAGGATTACTGTTTGCTTGCTCTGTAACGTTTGCTCAGTATTTTTTAAGAATGTAAAAATCTGAATAACAGGCATGAAATTAGGGTTAATGAGATGCTGCTGCTTTGCTCATTGCACAATCAATGGGTCCGATATTACATATATTTGGACAAGAATGTCCAAAAATTAGTCCTTTAATAGTCACAGAGCTGGTGTGTTCAGTGTTTGGCAGAATTGCATACTGTTCTCACCAAATCAAATCAGAAAGGGCTGCCAGAATGGATTCATATTCTGTAGTGGTGGCTGGATGGAAGGAGGAAAAGGTGGTTTACATCCTAGAATTTATAACAAATCATACTTCTTTCATTCATGAAAAGACATGAATGCACAGGAAACTATAAATCTGGCAGCAAATTTTTAGAAATGTAACAAATACAGAATCCATGTGTAAGAACATGGAAATTGAGTCAACTCTAAGTCCATCAGTCTTGCCTCAACATTTCATAAAGCAAAAATTTCTGCAGGACATATTACTTAATGGAGTAAGTAAAAGATTCATACTTGTTCTAGACTAACTCAGTGTCTTTTTCCATCAAGAAAACAATTCTTCTGTATGAGGAAAACACTATTCACTTCAAGTCACTGAGTGTGAAGTACAGTTAAGTATTTGATATGAGTCCTCACAAAAGATTATTAAAAGGGGAAGATGGACCATTATATGTAGTTGTTTCAATGGACTTGTTATGTTTGCTGTGTTTGACTTGGACCAGTATCAAATTACTACAGAAAGCCACAGGTTTTTACTTCAGCAGAAATCCAGACACGCATTCAAATTCTTCTGATGGTAAAAATACAGGTAGTACTTCTGCATTCATCTTGCCATGCTTTTGCAAGCTGGCAACAAGAAGTACTGCCCCAGGACCACTCAACTAATAATAGTCTATATTTTATCTGCATTATTATTATTATTGTAAGCATTTTTTTAGTTTGTGCATATGTTAGGATATCTCATCAAAAATTGTTCTTTTATATCTGATAGCCAGAATAGCATTTACAATCTTACTCTCATGGCTATCATGTAGCTACTCTTCTATTACTGTGGCTTAGGTCAGTTACAAAAACAGTTTTATTAAACAGGACTGGAATGTTGTCATTTTTAAAATGTTTTTATTTTTCCTTTGTAACCAACAAAAAACTCCATCATTTTGGGACAACAGAGTAACTTCAGTTTCTCATCAAAATTATGTGAAGTAAATTTCCTAGGCCTGTGTCTTCTGAGTGCATTTCTGGAAACTTGTAAGATGCCTTAATAGGGTCAAGTATGAAAAGCTGAAGAACTGTAGTGTAGACAAACAAGAATGAGGCTGAAGGAAAATTTACCAGTGGAATTCCTTGAAAATGGATCTTAGGACTGATCATTTTTAACATTTCTGGTCTTTCTCTTCCAGACAGAAGAGAAGCGTATTGTAAGTCATTTGCAGTTTACCAATTGGCCAGACCACAATACTTCCAAACTGGCCGAACAGCTTGTAAAATTTATTCTTTACATGAGGAAAGCTCACAGTACAGGACCTATTGTTGCTCACTGCAGCACTGGCACTGGAAGAAGTGGGGTTTTGCTGTGTGTTGAAATTCTGCTCAGCTATATAGAAAAAGATTTGCGTGTAAGTATCAAACAGATCATTGTTAAGTTTTACAAACTGGTATGGATGTCAACAACTTGTAAGAGTATTTTAGACCAGAGTAATTCCTGGTAGCATTCATCCTAACAAAATGGAATAAACCCAGCTTTTGTTGTTTTAAACAGTAAGGATAACAACTACAAATATACTGTTTGTAAAATAACTGTGTCACAGCTTCCCCAACTGAACATGCTTAAATCTTTACTGTCATGTCAACAAAATAAAAACTGTTCTCTTCTCATAGTTCAACATCAAGCAGATAGTGAGAGATTTGAGAGATCAGCGTTTTGGCATGATCCAAACTAAGGTAAGTTCTCAATATTCAACTAGATAATGATTTTAAAAAGCCTCAATGAATCTGTGTTTATGTACCACTTTGATAATATGGGGCTTATGGCATAACTTTAGCCCTCTCTTTTGAGGAAAATAACAGCCTTCCAGGCAAGTGTTGTCTAGATTTATTATGAAAGGTCTGTTCCTTACTGACTTGAAATAAAAACAAAGCACCAAGACAGTACAAATACCAGCAGCTCCCACAGTGCTCCCACCCCCTTCATTAAGCAAATAGATAACCTTCACAGGTACTACACTGAATAAGAAAGCATCTCTGAACTTTTACAAGTGATGGAATAAAAAGAACAAGGATGCTCTTAAATATCTATGTGTTTGTATCCAAGTTACAAAGATGCTGATGTTATAAACTGCACTTCCATCAGTCAATCCTTTTTTGTCTAGAATTTATGTTGGATGTAACCAGGCATTTCACACTGGTGTCTCTGCACACAGGATGAGTATTTATTCTGTTATGAAGTTGTGCTGGAAGTCCTTCAGAACCTTCAAGCAATGGATTCCCACTGACTACAGTATGACTTTTCCCTGTTGCTATTCCCCTTGGACTTCTGGGACCACTCAACAACTGCTTTAAAGAGATGTCAAGCCAGTGCCGACAAGTGTTCTACTACAAGCTTTGTTAGGTTACTCTGATTTCTAAGACATTTCAAAACCTTGCTTAATATGTCCCGAGTAAGTCATTTAAATCTTGGCTCACAGTTTGGAGAAAGAGCCAGCCAGCACAGCAACACTGCTGTTAAATTGCCATGGACAATTTGTGTGTTCTCTATAATAACAGATTAATTGTTAGGAAAATATTTTGGGACTGTGACAAGGAGATAGCAGCCTTTGGCATTAGCTTTACTTTCCAGAGGGCAACTATAAAGATCTAAGATTCTGCTGGTGTTGGTGGAAGATTAGTTGTTCCTCTACATATTGTGCACTATTGGCTTCTGGGCTTCAAATCAGTATTTTCTACAGTAGTTCTGCTTTTATGTGGAAGGACTTCATTTATTTACCTCTGGTTGCTTGAATAATATAGAACAATTTTCAGTCATCACTCCAGCCCAGGAATTTATGCCACCATCACTAGATATCTTAAATCAAGAAACTGACAGAAAAATAGAATGCCTTTAAACCCTAGCTGGTTCTCTTCAAAGCAGGAAGAGTGTACTAATAACTGGATGGAATATTAATTTTTCCCAGCAATATGAGCAGCTGTAGATAGCATCAGTATTCCTTCATTCTGCATCCATGTAAAAGGAGTGAAATATGAAGCCAGATGAAATGACTGTGTGTGCATTGTGGCACACATATACATTTCAGCTTCCCCTGATCCTTCCTCTTGATTAACTGTCTTGTAATTCTAATCTAGGATCTGAACTCTCCCTTCTATGGGAAGTCCCACTGTTTTCAGTTGGAGCTAAATCAGATCTTTAAATTAGAGTAAATAACTCTTTGTACAGTTTATTTCTCTTGTAAAAAGTGTTGCTGTTAAGTGGATTTGAGCAGAAACCTGCTGTTCAAGTTTGTAAGATTGTACTTCATTCTGTAGTACTACTTCTAAGTCCTTTATCTAGAAGGTGATATATGCCCAAGTGAAGTTAGACGTGCATAGGAAAAGTAACTTTTAAACACAGGAAATTATAACAGCATTTAACTGAACTGTACATATTTTTAAAACTTCGATTTCAGGAAATGAGAAAATATTAAGAGGCATTTGAATACAAAACTGCAGTAGAAACAGGACAATAAAATAGCTGTTTCTTTTCATTACTAATGGGAGGTCTATGGGTCAGAGAGAATGGGGGATTAAATACAAATTAAAAGTATGACTTTTAGAAAAAGCCACCATAATACAATTAAAATTGAGGCCAAGGGGCACTTTTTCTTTCTGCCCTCAGATAGTCTGCTGGAAGTCAGGAAAAGATATAAATGAAATTGATTATGCAAGCCATATGCTAATTTCAAACATAGTGATAGACACCCAGGGTAATGCTGAATTAGTGACATAACCCTGGATTTATATTGGTATAAACATAAACAGAATTCAATGTTTTGTCTTAAATTCATTGAATTTGAGCCTTCCCAGAAGCATAATTCTCCATACATTCTACATTTACTATCTTTATGTTGCATATAATGGACTATTTGCACAGTTGTGTCATCAGCCAAATTTTTGTTCATAATTTTGTTACCTTCGTTTTGTAATTGGCCTTTCATTTTGATTTTAATTACTGCACGTGTACTACTATGCAATGAATGTACTACACTGCACATGAATGCACAATTCACTTTTTGTACCACAACTTTAAAAAGCTTCTCAGTGAAAGTATTCAGGTACTTTATGCAAAGGTGGATTTTTTTATGGTTTAGAACAAACGTTCTGGATTTAGAAGACAATCTTCATGGCATTATCTGTTCCTCCACATTTGTGCATCATCTTTGCAGCTGTTTGACAGAAGTGTTTGCTGTTTGACAGATTTTTTTTTTTTCTGTTTCACAGGGATATTAAAAAAAAATTCTGAAAACACTGTGTTTCATTTTGAATTTCTATTTATGAAAAAGTAGCCGTAATATGTAACTACTAACCAGTATGAGCTCTTGGGAAAATCTTTTATTAATTGGGGTTTATATTTAAACTTCTTATAAGGCAGATTTTTTTGATGATGGTACCTTTTGTATATTCCCCTAAAGGAGGCGTTACTGACCTCAGAGACATTGTGCCGTATGCCATGTTTTATCCTTTAGAAATAGAATATTGAAATGCTTTTAAACAGTCACTGTGATTATGATCCCCATAATGAATACCTCATGCAGCCTGAACTTTGTTTTGGGTGAGACATACACTTTTATACAGATCTAGTCCTCTAAGGCTGCTAACAGAGTAAGATAAAACAGTACTGTCATTCCAGATAATTTGTAATCTGTTATTTAACAAAGAAACTTTGACCCGCAGAAAATCTCAGAGCCTCTCAAATCAACTTTGAGTGGAGACAGTTAGACACAATTTACCACATGATGAGTGACAGGCCCTCCATCTATCACAGTCCCAGAGTGATCCTACAGAGCAAGTCTCCATTCCACCGCCTGAAAACCTTTCAAGAAAACTGCAGACTTGCAAGTGTTCTGCACATGTTTGAAGGTAAAGGTTGGTCACCTCAATACTAGTACTGCTCATGAGCTCCACTGCTGACAATCAGTCTAGACAGACAATAAATTTTGAGGAGGGAAGGGCTAGAATGATAGACACATCTTCCTAGAATAGACACCATGTTTGGAGAAATAAACAATGAGTTATCACCAGAAAGTGCTTAGCAGATGTGGCTGCTGTATATGTTCTCTTGGAGATGCTAAGGAACCACATGTTCCCAGCTTCCCCTTTAAAGGTAGGATTCAGGGATTCAGCTTCCAGCTCTGCTGCAGACTGCCTGAATAAGCCAAACCACTTAAACAGGATTCTCTGCACCTCACAGGTTTCTTCTTTTATACCACAATACTGGGGTATACTCATATCCTTTATGATATATGGTGCCACTGAGCTCAAAGTGTAGATAAACTGAGAACAGCTAGAAGACATTTACAAAGCATTTAAGAATAGAGGAATCTGGCTACATTCAGCAGCTGATACACCAGTTTGTCCCATACATTAACACAAATCAGAGTCCAACTTTTGTGTTCTGTATTCATGCAAACCCTGCCATGTAGATCAAGGCTGACTGATATCATCCTAACATGCAAAAGATGTATTAAGGTGCACTGGTTACTTCAGAAGTGGCACTGAGATCACTGTTTGTATTTCTAAATTGTGTTACTCTACCATGGAGTTATCAATCAGGATAAGCTGCAGTACAAATGGAAACTAAAAGAAGACATTTTTTGGAGGTGGTGCCTGCCAGAACAAGCACTCAAAACAAGTAAACGGCTGCTAGTCCTCAGATTCATACCGCAGCACAAAACTTTGTCAGTGATACTCTATCATCTTATTCTTCTATATTCCATATTCATATTCTTCTATACTTCAGACAGTAGTTCTGTCCACAGGGCAGCACATCTTACCGTCTTACTCTGTGGAAGCAATAGTTTTACTGCCATTGAGACTGATGCTAAATTTTTTATGTCTACCATTTTATCTCAGTTTAAAAGCAAGTATAGCAAGGTAACTGTTGTATAGATATTAAGTTACAAAATCACGTGAGCAGGGGGAAACCAGTGTCCCCATTCTATTCTTTAACATCTCCATCGAGTTACGTGGACTCATGACTGCTCAGGACTGATGGTTCCATGTAGTCTAGTACCTCATCTGCAATGGCAAGGTACTTTAAAATATCCACACATGCCAAAGTGGGTGCTACTGACTACAAGAACATTGTCAGCTTTGAATACTTGACTTTACCAGCTTGTCTTTTTAGTACTTCTACTAATATAATCAGGCTTCCTTTTCATTTCCTTAGAAATGCTGAGAGATGAGTCAGTAAATTTTGTCTGTATTTTCATTGAAGTTTATGGCCTTACTGAATAACAGAATCTTCCGTGATGGGCCAACTGCAGTAAATACCAGTGCCGCTAGTATGCAAAAGGCAAGCAAATACCGCCATCTACGGGCAAATGCTACTGGAATCGCAATCAGTCACTCGGCACAGAATCACCCCGTTAACTTTTACTGAGGTACACTCAAAAGCGTTGCCCAGAGGGCTGGGCAGGATGCAGTGCTCTCTCTGCAGCCCGGCGAGTGCCTGCCTGGCCGAGCAGGTGCTGCGTGCTGCTGGCAGCTGTACAACCATAGCGCTGCTGGTCCTACAGATACTAAAATCATGATCACCAAGTGCTCGGTCAGCCTCAGGAAAGGGTATCTAGACATAAGACAGGATCTGTTCAAACCTGATGAGAGCCTAATTATTGTTAATAAATTTGCTCTTGACCTTAAAGAAGGGGTGCTTTCGGAATGAAGTTCTCTCTTAATTTACTGAAAATTATGAGTAATGGGAAACATTTCTGGAGTTTTACAAGGACTGGCTTTATGTCTCATGTGGACATTCTTTTTATTGGATAGTAGAAATGCTGAATGTTGTTTTCTTCTAGGAGAACCATATAATAGTTCAAGTGACCAAAATGGGGTAACCCTTCCACAGACAGGGTCTGCACGATGTGCTGCACCTGGATCATATGCCTGCTAGATGCTGCACAACTTGGAGATCCCATCGGCTGAAGGGATGTAAGATTATCTGTACTATCCTCTCTTCCTTTACAGTGTTAGTAATAATAAATAGCTCTTTAAATGACACTTGGCACAGTCTGAGTACCTTTCTTACTGGATGTCACAGCTTAGGGTCAGGGCAGCCTGCTAGAACTGTACCAGACACTCTCTGTTAACCCCCCTCCTTCTCCAAAAGGGGAGAGAAAGGGAATAAGGGGGAGAGATTTATCAGTTAGAAAAGGAAACTAGAACAGCTTTGATGAAAATGAAAATGATAATAATAAAAATGAAATATATACAAATATATACAAAACCAGTATCAAATCCAAACACACACACCCCTCACGGCAATTACATCACCATCACCAACACACACCCCCCTCGCAGCAATTACATCACTGTCACCACTAATGCTGTGGAGCAGGCACCAGGAAAATCTAAGACTGGGCTCAGTGGCAGATGGGAGCCATGTTGAGGAGCTGGTTTCTGGTACTGGATTCAGGCGCACACACCGCTCAGGATCAAAGGCAGAACGGACAGAGTCCTCCTCGGATGCCGGCCATTGAAGAAGCGAGGAAGAAGCCAGAAGACCTGAGCCGAGCCAAGCAGGGATTGAACCTCATGATCCCTCAGCTTTATACCAAATGTGATGTATATTTTGATGGAATACCTTGTTGGTCAGTTTATGGTCACCTGTCCCTATCCTCTCCTCCCTCCAGGTGTGGCCTTTTACTTTCTGCACCCTTGATGTGGTTCACAAGATACAGCAGCCTTGGTCTGCACACCAATCCTTGGTAGTAACTCTAAACACGGGGTGTTATCACTGCCAGCAGCAGACACTGTCTGCTGCTAACTTCAGGAATTGCAGTTAGTTAGAAGAACTGAGCTGAAAAGTAAAATCACTGAACAGAATTGGTTGTGCTCTTACATAAACCAGGATGCTGGAACTATAATGAAACAACACCTCCAGGTACAGAACACTCAGTTACCAGTGAAGGACAGTGTTACTTCTCACAGTTGTTAAATCACAAAGCTGGGCTCAACATGAAGATTGCCTGCCCACTGCTTGCAAAGATAACTGAATATTATTGTAATACTATAAAAAAACCCCAGATGCCAGCTGAGGTCTCTACACTGAAAAAAGAGCTTGCCCTTGCAGTATAAGCAGACTGAGGATGACAGTCCACTATTAGACTGATCTTTTAAATGTCCAATAATGTGTGTGATAGAAGGGCACAGCACTTAAAAAGAGAGTGTAAGAGTAAAGTGTGATTAGCACATGATCTCACACTAACGTAGCTCTGTAGGTTTAGAAATAAGCTTGTGAAACCAGAACGGTGATCTGTAGTGCCATACTGTTAAAATTTTTCTTTTCTTTGTGAATTACTTAATGCACACCAGAAATAACAGAACCTCATAATTCATTCATGCTTCTCCAGGCCTAATAGCATGGAACGATTAATCCTGAACCACAAAACCACAAAACCACAGAATAGTTAAGATTGGAAGGAACCTCTGGAAAGCATCTAGTCTAAACCTCTCCACTCAGAGCAGTGTCATCTAGTGCTTAGGACTGTGTTCAGCTGGGTTTTGTATATCTCCAAGGATGAAAACTCCATGACGTGTCTAGACAACCTATTCTGATATTTGACTATCCCAAGGATAAAAAAGTTTTTTTCTGATGTTTAAATGGAATTTCCTATATTTCAATTTGTGCCCATTGAGTCTTGTCCTACCACTGGATACCACTAAGAGGAGTCTGTTTCTGTCTTCTTTACTCCTTTATGCCCTCCATTCTAGGAATCTGTACCTATTGGTAAGATCCCCCTCAAGCATTCTCTTCTCTATGCAAAACAACCACAGCTCTCTCAGCTTCTCCTTATATGAAAGACATTCCAATTTCTTAATCATCTCAGTCACCTCAATATGTTAATACTGATTCAGATAGAGGATGAGATTCTGTCTAACAGCTGCATGTCTACTGAAATTAGGAGATAGTTTTTTGTTGCCTACTAGGATAAGAGAGTTGCTGGTTTAATACCACTTACACACTGACCAAGGCCTGACAAGCCAATATGGGAGTTTAAGAGAGGATGCAGACTCTGAAGTATCTCTTGGATGTCAGTCTGTAAAATCTGCTAGTGATTAGCCCTACTTTTTAGCTAGTCTTAACTCTCCGGTGTCTGTCTTTCTGTAAGTGACTTTTGTATGTAGCTCTCTCCCCTAGGAAGTAGATGACTGGTTGGAACACTTTGCCCCTTCTGCACAGCACCAGACACACATGCACACCTGAGGGACAGTGAACTTTTTGTAATCCTGCTCTGAAATTTACAGCTCTTTAACTTGTTCATTAGATCATTCAAAAACAAGAACCAAAGACCACCTAAAATGACTGAAAGCAAGTACACCCTCAACCAGGTGACAGACACAATGGGCACTATACAGATTGTGCAGGAAATGGGGCAGGCAAGGAGAATTGTCACCTTTAACTCCCTGGAGTAATGTCTTCTTTTCTTTGTTCTCACCCTCTGCCAAATCACAGATTAATCTACACTAAATTAAGACATCCATTCACTCCTCATCCTAAAACACAGTGGTGTGTGTGTTTGTGTGTGAGTGCACAAGTATGCAGGTAAGTAACTCTCCTCTCTACAGAACAGAATCAAAATCATCCTACTAAATGCCCTTATACAGCTCCTAGAGAATTTGTCAGTGGGAATTTTGCCTTCATTTCCATCTGTGCTTTGTGTAGCAGACTCAGGCCCAAAAGATGTTATGTGTGTAGCAAGGCGGTTAACATGGCTTTTTCTTTGTGTATGGATTTAACAGCTTATCACTGTCTCATGGAAGTGCCATGAACACCTCAGTATCAGCAGAACTGTTTCCTGCTCCAGTGCAGGTCAGGGAAGTTAAAATAATGGGCTTACTCAACACTAAACTCCAAAGACTCCACATAGACTGCTATGCTAAAGTCCTAAGGTCTAAGTAGCTTTAGGCTCATGCCCTGTGCTCCCTCTGTCCATGTAAATGACCACTGACTAGACAAGCTCTCAGTAAGGGCTCCGTCTCTGTGTAGTGTTGTGTTTGCATGAACATGAGACTAGGGCAAGCACAGTACTAGCCCCTGCAACAATGGTCTGTCAGGGGGGAAACTCACCCTTTGAGGATATGTGTGCTGGGTCCACTGGAGTGAATTAAGACACCTCGTGTTGTCATAAACAACAGGGCAAGAGCTCATACAATGGCAAGCAGCCTCCCCTATGAAGATCTTTGGACAATTAGCTTGGCTAATAAGGTTACCAGCAGTGACACTTCACATCATGACATCACTGCAGAGACAAGCTGACATGGGGAGGCAGGCAGAGATCTGAGGAGCTGAAGGCAGGCAACCTGAATCCTCAGAGGGAAAATCTTTCTTCTAAGTAGCTAAGAGGATATCTGCTTTGGACTTGAAGGATTTCACCCTGAAAATCCACCCTGCTTTGCCTTCTAACCTAACTCTTTATTACCGAAGGATTAAAAGATAAATAGGTTGCATCAGCAGGCTGTGATTATTTAAACTTACCTGTGACTTCAAGGTTCCAGTTCAGCATTCTTCTTCTTCTCCAAGGGGAGTTGAATTTCAGGAAGAGCTGTGTATCCACATTCTGGATTCTCAGTAGCAGCTGAATCTGTGGCATAGCCTTCACAATTGCTTCTGAAACTCTGTCAATCATTTTACTGATTTTCTCCTTCTATATCTGTTCTCTCCCATTTCAGATCCTAAAAGGGGATGAAGGAGAAAAGGACATTGATTTCAGAATCTTCCCCCTTTATCAAAGGCCTCACAAAACCCTCATCACATGCAGGGAATCCTCTGTCTTTCAGGGAACTTACTTTTTCAGTATCTAAAAGACACTGGGAGAAAATTTTGTTGGTCATTATTTGCTCGATCTTGTGAAGCTGCATAAATGCTGTACACAGCTAGATCCAAAAAGAGCATTTGTAAAAATGACAGCAAGGGCAATAGTACTTATATTTATAGGCTTAAAAAGATGTAGAAAAAGTTGGAAAAACTCATTCTGATGGATCTGCATGCAGATCAATTAGGATAATCCATCAACTTCACTACATTTCCTTTCACTGAAATTCTGTGCCCATTGTGAGTCCCACACCTGATCCAAACTCAGGCCACACCTATCTAACTACTCACAAGTGGGTTGCTGAACATGCCCACAAGAATACTTTCCAGGCTAAGGCACTTTGTGTGTAGTTTAAATATGAAGGAGATTCATCATTTGCTTTTTATACTGATATTCTGAGAAGGATGATAAAAAGATATAATGTACATGCCTGCAAAAATCCAGTGCCAAGTTCCTCATATTTCATCTCTCTTATGTCCCATCAGCATTTCAAGCCCTTTAAACCCTAAACTATACAGTGTTTTGTATGCGACGTTACGGGCATCATGTTTTGATTTTGTACTCTTGTGATTCTGAGCATAAAATCAATAGAAAAATATAAAATAGAAATTAAATAATAAAAATATAATAGACAATAAAATAATAATAAAAATATAAATAGA
>JAAGNO010015402.1:17372-33763 GCA_033439905.1 Ceryle rudis
TAATTAAATATTAATAAAGCAATAAAATAATAAAATAATAATAAAATGATAATAAAAATATAAAATACAAAATAGAAAATTTTGTGGCTTGCTTTTGGAGGAATATTTTTAAAATTTGTTTTTATAAATTAGTTGGGAGTGAAGAGCACAACAGGCTTGTGATCCTTCCAGCTCCCACCAGATGTCACCACGCTCTCAAGGATCTCTGGAGTCAGGGCCTGATGCTTGAGTGCCAATCATGTACAGTGTCTTTCTCTTTTAAAGAGAACAAGGTAAATCAGCAAAAGTAAGGAGCTGAGGGGCGAGCCTTTCCTTGTGTCAGTAAATGAAGCTGCTGAGTCGCTACTGAGCCAAAGGTGCTATGACTTCACTGCTGTTGGATAGATTAATCTGAAAAGAGTCAACCTCCCTTCACTGGGAACACTACCATTAGAGTTCTGCTGTCCTGTACCTGAAACACCCGTCAGAGCAGGCAGGCAGAAGATACAATAACATGCACGAGAAGGAAGTTTGTGTTAAGGCTACAGGCTCTGAGATGAAGTGGCCTGCCTGAAACTGTCTAGGGAGTCATGACCAAAACTGGACGCTTAAGTAAGATTTACATATCCATCTGAAAAAACACTTGTCAGTAAGCATCTCAATTTTCAAGGCAGTGGGTCTCTTCTGAGATTTACTAAGTACTGAGCATTCTGGTGTCTTGCACAGCATGAATACATGAGGTCTCACTACTCAAATATGTTTTCCCCAAGAATGAGCCAGCTTGCCAAGAGGGTCTCCTCAATGTGTCCCAACTGGCAGAATAGCACTCTTAAGGCTCTGCCATCATGTTTAGTCTCAAAGAGATTAGATGCACAGACTAAGTAAAATGAATAGAAATTGTCAAATATCCAAGATGTAAGCTGGAGAATGAAGAGCTGAACTGGAAATGAATGGATTTTAATGAGAATGGAAGGAAATTCACCATGAATCGCAGACATCTATTGTTCTGAAAGGGCATTGTTCCCCATGGCCCCAGAACAAACATGAAAGGAACACATTCCATGAGGTATTGTTTGGGCTGGATTGACTACGGCAGCTTGAGCTTGTATAGCACCTTTCATGGTTGGCTTCAAATCATCTCACTTGTGAGAGGCTGGTAGCATTATTCTGGATGTTTTACAGACACCGAAGTATGTACTGAGACAAAATGACTTCACCTTACGGTGAGCAACTCCCAGAGCTAGGAAAGTGAATCCTGGTCAGTATAAATGAACCTCTGGCCTAGTGCCTTATTTCTTCAACCTTGCTCCTAGGGAAGCATGGCAGTTGGTTTCTATTGCAGCAGCTCTCACAAATGACATTGTAATGAAGAGATGCTTGTCTGTAAGAATAGCAAAGTCTGTTTGTCCTGGGTAGCTGGGAGTAGAGTGCCCATTGCTCAGTACAGTATACATAGCAGCCAAGGGCATGTAGAAGAACAAACAGAGTTTGGTCTCACTCTTTGGTGCCCTGACAAGCTGACAACAGTCACAGGGTGATTCAGCTCAGGAGTTAGTCTTATGTGTTATTTCTGTGACTTGAAGGGAAATCTAATCTTGTCTCCTGCCCACTGCAGCTATCAGTGTTGCCTTCTCCACCTGCCTACCAAAATAGCTTCCAAGCTAGAACTGGAATATCCTCATTTTTAAGGTACGATTTGTCTCTAGGCATTCTGTATATCTTTTTAAGATAGTTTATGACTGCAGACAGAACACACACAAACTATTCACTGCTCCATGTTTACATGGGCCCCAATTCCACTTCCCAAGATGGACAGGGAACTACAATCCCAGCCTGGGCTTTTCTCCACTGTTTTTCCCCATATCAATAAAAGTGATCTATACAGTTATTACAAACTCCTTCTATTCTTCTGGGAACTTCTCATTTTCCTCAGCTGGAACAATGAGTAAATACAGTATCACAACATTTCCAGTGCTTCATTTTCTAGCAGAATAAATTTATCTTCCTGCCATAAACATCTTGCTTTGACAGGTTCACAGAAACAACCAACATTTAAATGGCAAGGTGGACATTGTAACACCTCCCCTTCTGGTACAGAATCAAATTACCCTTCTTTTCTCCCTCTCATCAGCACCCATCGTCATGCAGGCCCATAACAAACCCTACTTACAAAAACACGAATAGCAAGTAACTATGGCATTAGAAGCACAAACCTCTGACACCTACAGAATGCTGCTTCTCTTCTCCCCTAAAGACAGACATGATCACAGCTGACAGAGGGCCTTTACTCACGCACAAGCCAGCCTTGCTCTGTTTGTGGTGCAGCCCGTGATATTCAATGTAGACCCCTCGTATCTAACTCAGCTAGACACAGCAATTCTAGCAGCTGACAGCTCTCTTGTAGCCACCTGAGTTGACATCACATCCATGACTATAATGTTGCTATAAACTTGAAAAGCCATCTGAACATTTTGCTTGTTCATTATTTTGCAACTAGTGGGAAATTTCCCATCTTTAGGGCTATTGGAAGGAATTCAAGACATAAAGCAGAACAGTAGCAGGACTCTGATCAACCGAATAGTAACTTCTAATCTAACTAAAATGCCTGTATTTTACTTAAGACTCTTTTCTTGATCCATTTGCCTTCTCAAGATTGTTCTATTTTCCTACTTCAATTGTAGCTTGTCATTTTTTCTTGATTAAAAAGAAAAAAAAAAAAAAGATGAAGGGAAAAGAATGGAAAAAAAATATCTACAATAATTTTCAAAATTTATCTGAAAAGTCAGAACCCCTAGACAGAACTTCAAAGGCTCCAAGGAAGGATTCTTGTTTCCAAGCTGTTCAATAAGCAATTTGAGACAGAGATTACTTTAATTAATCTCTAAAAATGATTCCTTAGAAGGCAACTAATCTTGAACTACAATAGTTTGGAATCAAATCTTGAACTGAATAATCTTGAACTGAAATAACAAAACAGTAATGCAGAGAAATCAATTCCCAGTGTCATTGCCATGTCATGCCCCCAGAAATGGGTACACCTACCATAGCTCAGGTTTACTAACTTTGGTCCTGCTGTAGAGAGGCAGCCTTACCTGTTTTCTGACTCTACTGCAAAGCAAAACAGCACGTCATCCTGAGAAAGCAGATAGAGATATCTGGGTCCTTAATTGCTTCAATGGTTCTTGCTTGCCTGTGTGCATTTTCTTGACTAAGAAATGAGTCTCATAGAAGCTGATGATAGAAATCTCCCTATTGTGAAGGTTTGTGGTTTCTTCCTGTCATGCAGTCCCTACAGTCATAGTTGAACTCCAGCTTGTGTTTAAGAATTGCTAATGGAAAATACTTCCATATCCAGAGGCTAATTACTTGCTCCCTCGGAAGTAAAATCTTGTTTTTCTTATGAATGCTCTACCTTTTAACTGCTAATTTCAAGGGATGGCAGAAAGACCTAAAAGAGACAGGGGAGATCCTGCATTACCTATAGTACTGCTCCTATTACACTTTTGCCTGCTAGACCCTGCTTTTAAGTAATTGGCAATTAAAGTTTAAAACCCGCTTTGGTTTCCTGTTGATTCATGTCTGAAAATCTAGAATACGACAAATGTGATAATTCACTGAACTTCCTTTAACTCTCTATATTCCCTATAAGGTTCAGCATTGCTGGCATCAAATACCTGAAAATAAGAAGCCTTTCTTAAAACCTGTAAGCTTAATTAAAATAAGTATTTCTTTTTCAGTGAAGTGTTGGGTTGGTGTTGCAGTTGTTTTAGATAGTATGTTTAGATTTTCCTCCCTGGCCACAAGCATTTTTTACTTCATAAGCAAATGACTCCATGAGCTGGATTTTCAATGACAGAAACAAACACAAGTGTTGCAGGACTTTCCCTTAAAGCACAAGACTTAGTGATGCTAACAATTACTACATGGTTCCAAACAGAACTGCACATAGGTATAGGGGTATAGAGTATAGGGGTATAGGAAAGTTTCTTGTTGGCAAGCACAATTTCAGAGGATCTGCTCTCCTTCCTTTCGCATCATCACAAAGGAAAAAAGATATAAATATGAACTGTGATGATGTTCTTCAAAGGAAACATAACAGGATAGCAGGGAAGAAAGGGAACATGGTGTTCTTCCGAATTTGGATTATGAAAGGCATTGGAGGTGATACATACTCCAACTTTGACATAGCAGTTGTGAGCCTCTAAAACCACCTGCACAATACAGCCTGCAAAGTCAAATCCCCTCATTCTGATCCACAGTTTAGGGGTGAACAATGATACACATTTTAGGGAAACACTGCTACTTTGTTCCTTCTCATTCCCTCCCTGGACTTTGAGATGCTTAAAAGCCAGAATCTTATGAACCACATTTCTGTCCAGATTTTAGATTAGCTGCCTCTCCCAGCACAAAACAAAGCAAACTGAGCTCTGACAGTCCCTCAGCTGCCCATCTTATCTGAAAGAGGATCATCTAATTGGGACATCTGGCAAGCTAAAAGTAGCAGCACAGTGGTGGAAGTGAAAAAGGCAATGCTGAGAAATTAAGTCATTTGGTTCCTAAGCACAGCTAGCTGCCTTCACATCCCTGAGAGGGCTAGGGCTAGGGCTTGGGGGAGGGGTATAAATTGCTTGTTTCAAACTGTCCTTATTAACTAGACATTTCATTTAAATTGTACTTAGCACCTGCCTCCAATTACCTGACTTCAAGGCCCATGCGTGACAGAAGCCGGAGCTCTGATTAAACCCATGCTTCGTCCTAGTGAGCCATTAAGCCAAATGAAGGCTCACTGCTCCTTTGAAGGAGATCATTTGTCTTCATTAAAAGTGGCCATCCTTGATTGCCCTGACAGAAACATCTCCCTGCAAGATAATAAGGTCTGTTATTGTTGAGAGGTAAAATAATGTATTGCGGTCCCCTAGAGAGTGATTTATATTTATTAATGTTCTCACAAATTACTGTACCCTGATTAACATGTGACTGTGACAGGCAGCGGAGTGTGCTGCTTATTATGGCCATTCACACTGGTCACTGTCCCTCCTCAGATCACTAGATAGTAAAGGAACGTAAGGAAGCTGCCTGCTGCCCTTTAGTGATGCCTTGGATCTGTCAGGGCATGATGGACAGAGACTTAGCTAGGTTGTGAAAACCTGACTAATCACAGCTCTGATCAGGTCCTAATCCTCTGTCCAGATACAGAGGACTACACAAAAGTCACCTTCTTTCCTAATAATAGAATACTTCATATTCTCACCAATGTGAACCAGTATCTAATATTTCTCATTCACATATTTGAAAGTGTTTTACAAAAGAGATCCAACTTCAGCAGTGCAGAAGGAGACAAAGAAATCTGTAAACTGACTTTCTCATGGTCACCTAGGAAACCAGGAAAAAAGCAGGTGCAGAATTCAGGTCTTTTGAACCACTGCCCCTACCATTTGGCACACTGAAAACTGTGCAAATCCCAGTGCACTTTTGTGACAATAAAAATCAAACTAGAATTAGTTAAAACTAAAAAATCAAATTTAGAATTAGCATGTCCTTCCACATTGACATCATAAGTATAGCATGTCCTTCCACATTGACATCATAAGTAAATCATCTCCAGAGGTCCTGTGCATGACAGGAAGCACATAGGAGATTTAGAAGTAGATAAATAGCTACAATACCCACTTCAGTGGGACTGTTTGCCAGCCCATCTCTGGGTTCCAGGCCTTGTCTCTTGTCCAATTCCCTGAAATTCAGAGGTTCTAGTTTAGGACAATAGCCAGTTCTGGCTAAAATAAACTCATTTTATACCCTGACCTTAAGGTAATTTTCAGCATGCCACTATACCAGTTCACTTTCTGATGGAAAACAGCAGCAGAGAAACACTTCTTAGTGCCCAGATCAGAAAACAGGTTTGTGCCTGAATAGTTTCTCTCATCTGTATATCAAACTTCTGTTAGTTCAGCAGAGATCAAATAAGGATGTTTAATTCAGACCACTATAAATAAAGGAGCTAGTGTGGGGACAAGTTGAAGGAAGGCAGAAATTTAGAGTAAACTGAAAAGGGATTTTCAATTGAAGCTTTAGGGTGTAGCCAGTTCCAGTTGTTTCTACTGTATTTCCAAGTCAGAGGGGTCTATGATCATGTTACCAGCTTTCCCTAAATCCATAACCAAACTGAGCTGTTGATAACAGTGACAGAAGCCTGCAAAAACTCCAGAAGGATTTATGTTCTGAGTGCTCTAAAGCGGAGATGGGAACCTTCCAAGCAGACAAGCTTCATAGCCAGCTGTGGAGGAAAGGTCTGTTGGGTAACTGCAACTACGTCCACTGAGTGAGCAGAGGCTGGTATCCTCCAAATGAGCACAGTCAATAACATTGCAGAGCATGTGAGAATTCTGGTTGTGCAATATGCATCCCTAGTCTCATAGTAGGACCTACCCTGCTATGGGACATGACTTGCAAGGGGACCTTCTGTAAGATATTTTGGTCTGAAATAGAAGAAAGCACTTAGCTGCCAAAAAAAATCATTTAGTCTTTTTTGGCACTATCTCTACAGCTGAGAGATGCCCACAAAAAAGAGAAGTTGCAGTAGCCTGCAGGCTGGAAAAACTGCTCTTGCAGGCTGAAGCTCCATCTTGTTCTAAACTTTGAAGCCCTTTGATTTTGGCAAGTATTCTCAGTTCTTTAAATACACACTTAAACAGCAATTTGTTTAGCATTGATTTGCTAGTGACATTAGCCAGATGAAGAAGAAGAGCACGTGACCTTAAAATTCTTCAGATGTCCCTTTGAAACTCTCTTCCATAAAGATCTCTACAAAACATTCGGCAATGTTTAGACAGAAATGTCCTTGCACTTGTTTTAAGTATCCCACTGTCAGTTCACAAAGACTCTTGAGCTTGCTTCAGCCGTCCCTTCTGAGTATGACTCCAATTCATTAAGCCTAGCAGCTCAGAAGCTTTTATTTTTGATGATCAAATTGCCTGTCACACTGACCTCAAAAAAAGCCAGCACACTGTAACTACTGTTTATTACACGTCCTTATTGTTTAACTCTCACCTTGTACACCTTTCTTCGTGCTTCAAGTAACTCTTGCTACACAAGTGATATTTAGAGGCCATATAGAAATACTTGCAGCATTTCCAGTGGAAGAGTTTCAGTGCTATCTACTGACCCAAACAAAGTAAGCAACACCTGAAAAATATTCAGGAGAGAAATCTTATTCCATAATCCCAACTTTTAAATTAATGATTTTTGACTTGATAATTTATATTAATTTTATCAATTTTATGAAGCACATACATGTGTCTGGGTGAACAGATACATGAAATAATTTAAAAGTGTTGTCCTATAAGGTATATTTACTGTTCTACAGTGCAACTTTCTATAATTCTCTTTCTCTGGGAATTTTTGAAATGAAACCTAAGTACCACATAAGGATCTAGGTTACTGAGCCCAGTTCTATCATAAATCACACATGTGAACATTCTTCTACTCCACATATTAGGAGCAGAAGTGATATGGGAAGCTGTATCTGAAAGTACATATTGAAAACAATTCAGACTTCATCTTCATACTGTGTTTTACTCCACCTTTAGAGCTCTTTGACCCAAGACAGTCAAACAAGTGACAGGTCAGCAAGAAGAGAGCAGTCTGACTCACTTTCATATGGCCTGCTAGCGTCTTACTGAGAGCAAGCTCTGTGTTCTCACAAGCTGCCTGGCTTCCTCTTAATTCCTGACATGCAAGGTAAAGCCTGTCATCTCTCTTAATGTGTGGCTGAGAACACCAGCCACTTAGCAGAAGCTGGGTGATCTGGCAGAGGCATATTCCTTGGGATGCAACAATCAGGTGGCTTTGATTGTGCCTGTGCCACTAGAAATGGGGTAGTTCTGTGTATCCTGCAAGTCACTCCACACCAAGGAATGCTGAATTTCTCTAGTCTTGACCTTGAAGTCTTTAATTAGTCCATTACACCAACCCTCTGTCATTTCCTCTCAGACCAGGAATCCTTTGGTATCTTACCCTGTTATCTCCAAGGCAAATATGAATAAGGGTCTTGATGATTAGATAAATAGTGCAGAAAACAGATGTGAGGGGCTGCAAAGTGTATACATTATAAATAGTATTGCAATAACATCTTTAATCCCTTAATGAGGGCACTTTGTCAGGGTAAGGGAAGATAGACTGAGAGATTTTCCTGCTGTATACAGAAGGCCAAAGAATGCTCTTAAACTAACAAATGTAACCAATGTCATGACACATTCTTACTTCTTATCTTTGCACTCCATGAAACTTTCACTGATTTGCACATGTTTTCAGAAATGTCATTTTTATTTTCATGCAAAGGTCCTCTTTTATATATTACTATATCTGTCTGTGACTTTAACAACAACGTGAAAGGACAGCTGAAAACTGGAAGTCATTTGGAAACAGCTGAGATCTACACACCTTTGTTGAGCATTTTGGGCAATATTTGTCATGATCTCCTCACAGAAGTTAGTGCAAGCTGGCCCAGTTTTGTGTTTTGAAAGCCCTCATGTGCTGCATCTATTTGCTTGGGAAAGTTTGCGTGTGCCCAGTAACCAAGAAACTACAGCCTAAGGAGCTGATGGCCTGACACTGTGTTACTTCCCAGAGCTCTGGGGGATGCCTGCTAATCCTGTAACACATCTAGGCCCTTCTGGGGGGCAGACCAGATTCCTGTCCATGATCAGAAGTAGCATGCAAGAGGCTTGTCTTGTGGTATTATGGCATTTCTGCCTTCAGATCCAGATGGAAACCAGACATGAAACAACATCTTATTCCAATAGCTGAGACAGTCCAAAGGTTTGTGTTATAATTCGTATTAAAATCATAGAATCACAGAATTGTCACACTTGGAAAAGACCTCAAAGATCACTGTGTCCAACAATCATCAACAACAACAACAACAACAAAACAAAGCAAAAGAAACAATAACAAAACTCCCCCACAAAAAAAGAAAAGCCACCTCACCATCCCATGAGAGCATGTCCTGAAGTGCCTCATCTACAATTTTTTTTAATACCTTCAGGGATGGTGACTCCATCAGCCCCCTGGGCAAACTATTCCAGTGCCCAACTACTGTTTCAATAAAGAAATTCTTCCTAATATCTAATCTAAACCTCCCTTGGTGAAACTTCAGGTCATTTCCTCTTGTCCTGTCATTATTTGAGAGAAGAGGCCGCACCCACCTCACTAAAACCTCCTTTCAGGTATTGTAGAGAGCATTAAGGTCTCCCCTCAGCCTCCTCTTCTCCAAACTAAACAATCCCAATTCCCTCAGCCTTCTGCAGAGCCTTCCTACCCTCAAGCAGATCAACACACCCACCCAATTTGGTGTCATCTGCTAACAAAATGCTGGGAGGCATGCAGGGAGAGAGGAATAAGGCTAATGCAAATTATTTTTTCCTGTTCCCACCTAGACCTGGGTTATGGTAAGTTGTTTGGTTTTTTTATCTCTCTCTTCTAAGTTGTACACCCAACGTGTACAACAGAATTAAGCACTACTAATGTGTACTGCTGTTAGCCCATACTCACTTACGCTTGTTATCTGACCAATCAGTAGTTACACTCTTTCACCTTACAGGTAGCAGCAGCCTGATACTTGATACACTGTTGGATAAAAGGTGCAAAAAATGTTGGAATAAATAAATAAGAGTAACATTTTGTGTACCAAGCTAATATCACAAGCCAGTGTACTGATCTGTGCAATTGTTCAGAACAGTGGGGATAAATAAAGCACTTGAGTTTCCTTGAACTCTCAATGCAGAGTTAGCATTAGCCCTCTTCTTACAAGTGTAAAAGACCAGGCATGGAAGAGATTAAGGGTTCTGCCTCCCCACTACAATGACCGGAATAAAGCATCTGGCACAAGAAAAAACTACCCAGAGAAAAATGGTTGGTGAAGTCTAACATGATTTTAGTGTAAAAAAGAATAATGCACAGCTACTGTTTCCCCTTCAGGTGATAATCTGCTCCCAGCCTTGGCCTTTGCAGCGTTGTGCCATAACATTTTCAAGATACACAGGAACCTGCCAGTACTAAACTTATGTGATGAGGGTAGTGTAAAAATTGAGAAATTATCTAAAAAAGTTGTCTGTCTGTCTCTCAGATCACAACCAACACCGTTAATGTGTGAACATAGGGCTGGTAGGGGGCATGCAGACCATCAAAGCTTGTCCTCCACAGCAGTAGACAACTAAGCAACAACTGAGCTGGCAGATACATGCAGGCTCTTTTGCAAGATTTCCAGGACTTCCAGCATCTCACTGGGCTAGAAAACCCCAGCCTGTGCTGTGGAGCATTAACACAGTACTTCCATTTCAGTCTCCAGCTGGAATGAGGGGCCATAGACACAGCCATGAAAAAGAATCCCTATTAACAAAAAAGGGACCCTTTGAACCAAGCTTTTCCAAGTTGCCAAGATGAGCCACAGAATCCATTTGAGCAGACACTGTTTTAAGCAGAACTGGAAAGACTGGAGTCTGCATCCATTTGGGTGAAATGCAGGCAGGTGTTACATTGTTGTGTCACGGCACTATCACATAGGGAAAGGCACGGATATCTTCTCAGTGTGAAAAGGTTTCTGGAATCTCTGCTCTGTGTATTATTCTGTCTTTTATCACAACGATTACTTGATTGCACTGTGCAGATTGTCTCCCATCAGGATTTGGACTTCATTGTAATGGACATTGTGCAGTCTATGCCTTATAAAATGAATAAGATATGAAACATCATAAGAGATCTGACTTTATGGATGTTTGCACTGGAGATACATGCAACACCAAAACCCTAGTTCAAAACACTTATTAAGTTTATAGTAAAATTATCTTCCACTTTCTTTGATTCTAAGAACAACCAAAATCAAAATAGAGCTAGGAAAACACACTAAAATTTCACTTATATTTGAGGAGGTGGCTTCACTCAGCATAACCCTTCTTGTTCCTAACAGAGAGATTGTCAGTTAGTACTCAAAGTGACACTGCAACACTTTTTTTGTGAAGGTTTCAGTTTCTCCATTGCCTGTTCCCCCAGACATATAGTCTTCTGAGATGAGTTAGAAATATTAAATCTCCTAAGCTCAAACCAGAGATTTCAACCCTGTCTATATTCCACTCAAGGGAAGCTGAAAGTCTTTAGCACTCTCCAGATCAAAAGAGACACAAAGAACCAGTCCAGCCATTTGTACTATTCTCTGTAACATGAGCAATAATCAACTTCCAAGGATTTCCCACATGTTTTTTACAGTTGGTGGGTGCTCTGAGTAGTGACTGATAATATATTATTTAACCTGGGGTTTTGGGGCTTTTTTTTGCTATGCTGAATCCATACACCATGTGAATCTAAAATATAATTGTAAAAAGTCACCTTTTATTCTCGTGAAAAGGGGATTTACAAATCTCAGAGTAGGAGGCCTTTCTTACCTGTGGTATTCAAAAATCTTCACCCTTTGGTCTTCCTCCAATTTGTTTCAAATGGTATGAGGAAATAAACAGGCATTAGCCAGTCAGCCCCATTTCACGGCTTTGATCAGTTTGTAAATGAACTTCAAGACAGCTAATCATTCTCCAAGTGGGAAAGCTCAGTATCACCAGTGATGAATGCCTATATTTTCTGACAACATCTATTTCCATCTGTGCTGAGACTTCCTAATAGCACACATGTGGCAACTTGTGCACCACTGCATAATGAGTTGGATTGGAGAAATTGAAAAGCTTTTCACTCCTTCTATATACAGAGTGGGCACAACGCCAGACGTGGGATAAGGAAAGGTGCCAAGTTTCCAGTTGTCATGAGTCACTACTGCTAAAAACAAAAATGTGCACACACTTATATATGTTTTATATACATAACATCTATTTTATACATACATGTTTTATATAAACCTATGTGAGCATCTATATAAATCATACTCTGCACTTTCTCAGTTTTATTCACAGTGGCAAAATACAGGACAGTTAATTCCTCTCTAAATTTTTGGGATAAAAAGGGGAAAGTCTCCTCCTTCTCATCCAGTTTTGTATTCCAAAGAAGTGGGCCAAAAGCACCTGTTTCCAAATCCTACAAAGCAGTCATGGAGTAATGCACACTGTCTATAATTTCATGGGACTTATCTGATAAAATTAATAGGAAGCAATGATTGCAGCATGATTAAGAATAGATGTAAATTTAATTCAAGTCACATTGACTTTTGCCTTTGTAGATAAAGGATAATTTCCTGTATTAAAGCCTAAATTCGCTTCCTCTTCTAAGTGTTTGGATATATCCCTGTAGTAAGGCTACTCTATGATGAAGGAACAAAATTAGCACTACATTAATCCTCAGCATTGGCCCAAGTATGCCTCACATAAAGAAGACAAGTTAGTCACTGTATTCTGCCCAGATAAGCATCATCACTGTGTTTGGTAAGGGATAATGGAGCAGGTGGGCAGCTTAGGTTTGACCTGCTTTGTGTGTAGACACAAAGTCACCTTTTGTGTGTAGACACAGTCATACTGAACTGAACTACAAGCACACTAGGTCCTAGCGCTGCGTATAATGTAGTCAGGTCGAGGAGCTTGCTGTGCTTTAACGTGCTTGCTCATCTGTATTTTGTCAGGCAGTCTAGAAGTAGCCTGTATAATCCCGAGGATGTTACACCATAAAATGCAGCTACCACTACGCAAACCGGTGTTTCTAGAGGATACAGTGTAATACTTAGACTAACACAGGCTAATACTGGACTGTACTTTGGCTAAGAAGACTATGACTTGGCAAAATAGTTAAACTCAGTGGCACTTTTACATGGCTTTATTGCTTCCAGTCCCTGAAGCTTGCTCAAATATTGCCAGCTTGGAGTATCAGTATAGGACAGTAGTACAGTACTGTGAAAGACAAGTACACACGTAACGCTGTTCTGAGTTTCCTATCTGTAAAGCTATGAAATTCTTTGTCTATTTAGAATGTTAGGTGTCACTGATTAAGTTAATGTAGACTTAGGTGCTGTAGCAGAAAACAAAAGTTGAATATCATATGCAGTTGTACGACTGTCAGTTTAGGCCCTCTGAAAGTGATAACCACACCAAGCTCAGGGGAGTTCCATCTGATCAACCCCACAGTGTGATGAGCATTAATCAAACTGTGTGCAGATCTGGTAGTGTCATTCAGTAGTTACCTTGAAAACCTGACAGCAACTAAATGGATCGCTACTTAAAAATAGTGTGTAGAATGTTTTGACCCAGCAGCAGTACAATGAATCCCCCAGATTAAAGAGAATAAATATTTTCCTTTAGTTCTGGTGGATAATGTCTCTTGAAGAACTGTACTAAAACTAAACTTGAAAACTATGTGACAAAGTACAGAGGAAGTGATTACTGAGCTGCACTTCCACAGCGAAGCAACTAGTGATTGTCAGCAACATACAGAATTCTCGGAGTTGCAAAGTGTCAACATAAATAAATAAACCTGGTTCTTTGTGAATTCAGAATGGACCCCTAATTGTACCACACCATTTTTGTCCATGGCATTCTTGGAAACACAGAGCAAAAAGATAAAATGTTTTCCAGTCACTTTTATACACTGCAACCTTTGCTGTGAAAAAGAAGAAAGAAAAAAGGGGAAAAAAATAATAAAAAAAGAATGCTTCTAAGTAGGATGAGAAGAGGAGGAGGAGGAGGGGGAGAGGATGGGTGGGACCCCAGACCGAGTGTCTCTTCCCTTTAGAATTTGTTGCACATGTCAGCATTCAACAAGCCAGTGGTATTGTTCAAGGCAGACCTTATTAATTAATGTTCAGTAGGTGGCAGATGATAGCACCCACAACTGCAATTGTCATTGTGCCACCAATCATCCCACTCCACACACATGCCAAAGCAGCAGCCTTTATATGAAAAAGTAAGCACAAGCAGACATCTGTGATGACCTACTGAGGCTGCCCTGGGGAGCTGCTTCTTTCTGGATTCTCTGCCTTGTGATTTCTGATGCCCTAAGAAGAGCAGTCCCTCCTACCTTACTTTGTTCTTTAAACTAATGGATGGATTTTGTTCTCATCAGGGGGTATCATGCTCTGCTGACTGGCTGGATTGGCATGATGAGCTTTCATTCACATAAACCTGTACTGACCATATAGAAAATATTCCTCCACAACACTGGAATCTAGAGGAGGAAGTCAAAGCAAAAGGAAACTCTAAATCCTATTGTTGAGTAAAGATTTCCAGTTTTTCCACTAACTGGGGTATTTAGTTTTACATATGAAAATACCAACTCCATCCTGCCTCCCTCCCCCAAAGGAAAAAAAAAAGTCATGCCAACCTATATTGATGAAAAGTATGTTCAATTACTTTGGGTAAAAAGCTCAGGAACAGTTTATACAAAGGAAAATATTAGTCCTGTTTTTTCTGTCCATGTTAGTGGCATCTTGGGTTATCTACAGTGAACGTGTCAGTTAGACATGCCCAGCGAAATGTCAGGCTTTTCCAGCCTTCTAACTCATAAGCATAATTCTAGTTAGCAATACCGAGTATTCAATCATTTATGCAAGGATCTTTTTGCTTAGCCCTTCCACCTTCCACAGCAAACAGTTTCTGCCACAATTTCTGATACAATTCCAGGATCATGTCTAAATGCAATATCTGCTCCAAGCTAGACTTCCGTGCTGGAATGGAGTCTGACTGAACCTCGTGAGCAAACATTATCATGACCAAGTTCATCATGCTAGAGGAAATGTTCAAAGACAACCTGGAGACTGCAGCAGATGGTGCTAATTTTTTTGTGGTAATTGTCCTTCCAGTTTCAGGAATGAATCTAATACAGTGTACTAATGAGGGCTCTGCTAACCAGCTTTGTGAGGTTAGGCGTTTGGGAGATAAAGCACAGAGTCATATGAATGTGACTGCAGAAAGATTCCAGTTTTTGAATTCTTAACCAAACTCTGGTTATTTAGATGTTCACCCATTACTTGCAGACCGGATCAGATGAGGAATTAACTTGCCTTCCCTGAAAGCTCATACCCTGGGAACTATTTGTTGTATTCACCTTTTTTATTGCTAAGTTGTTCTTCCAGTTCTCAGCATGCTTTTCTGCTGTGTTCCAGGAACAATAAGAAATTTCTCCCATTGCATACTCAATGCATGAAAGTTTCCATGCTTGTAACCTAACCTCGTAAAGCCTAGAAAAAGTCAAGCTGGTGTGGTCAATGATTTTGCTTGAAATTTACAGAATGCTGCTTAGGTTCTGGTAAGCAGTTTCTTAACAACGAATTTCATGTTTATTGATCATGATGACTAACACCATATTCAAGTTTGTTCTTTGTCATAAGACACTCACATGCTGCTGCTGAGACCTGCTTTTACTCTGCCCAACACATCACCATGTCCAGAATCTCCTTTTGTTGAAACAGGACCATCAGATAGACATTTTTTTTTTAACAAGCAATAGTATTTCATGCAATACGTCTCTCATAATAACAGGTCGTAAGAGGGCAAAGGCTGAGAGAACAGTTTGCCAGTGTTGCCCATCACAGTACACACCCTGAATATAATCCAATTTACACCTTCCCAATTCTTTGCTTCACTTTCAATTTGTTAAGAACAAACTTCCAACTGGAACTGACCTCTTTCACGACCCTTTTGTTCTGGCATCATTTTGATTTGCTTCAGAAGAACACACAATCCTTTTTACATACTGGGAGGGCAGAAAAGAACCTGCCTGCTCTGGCTGTCTAGATAAATTTTAAAAAGAGTTATGCATCTCCTTAGTATTTATTAACTTGTCTTGTACCTACTCTCTGTGTATGAACTTTAGTATTACATTGAGATCAACATGTAAAATGGTTTAAAAACACAGCAATTTCACTTGTCTCCGTAGAAAAGGAGGGCTGATCCATTTTAAAATATTATTCCATCTTTTCCTTTGTATTGAAAAGTGTTTATGGAAATCTGCACACAGGAAAAAAAGCAGACCATGAGCAAGCCGTCCAAGTGGATAAACTAGAAATAGTTTGAGCTTGTAAGCACAAGAAGACACGTAACCCATCTTTAGGGCATATTACACCAAGAGAAATGTGTTGAAAACCAAAACAAAGTCTCTGGGCTTTTATGCAGACAGACCATTCCTTCTATTAAGCACAACCTGTAAAATCTATGAGGATTGCAAACCTCACACTGAAACAATAAAGGAGAGATTTTGTGTGATTCCTCTGGAGAGAGAATTATTACTTATCTCAGAAACATACAAAGAAAACATGTCCAGACATTTTAAACAGGAATACAGAAATGCCTCAGAGCCCTGGATGGAGGACAGAAACACAAGAAGTAGGTAGGGCTTTTTTTTCCCCTTTGTTAAAACAATCTGAACAATGCAAAGGTAACCCCCATTTCTTTATTTATTTATTTCTTTATTTATTTATTTTAAATGTCAGGTGG